>JANIJG010014359.1:0-21926 GCA_024611175.1 Megaceryle torquata
GCTTAGTGATTTTGTTAAGCTGGTTTGCATAAAAATAAAAAAAATGTTTTAAAGGTTTTTTTTTTTTATTTTTTTTGTTGAATTTTTTTTTTTTTTTTTTTTTTTTTTTTTTTTTAATGTTCTAATGCAATCAGAAACCTGTATTTCATTTTTTTTCCTGGGTGTTTTCCTGTATTTTTCATTACCCTGTGTACCTTTACCTAACCACCACTTATGCGTTTCCTATCTAAATTAAACATTCTTATGCTTTTCAGACCCTTTCCAGTGGAGGCTGGCAGGAGTGAAAGCGTACCAGAAATTTTTCTGCCCTCCTAAGAACAATGAAGTATTTAGAAGTGTTTAATTGCTACGTTGAAAGTAGCAGATGCTGGCCTGACCAAAGTGGCCTCAAACCCAAAAAGAGCCTTGCACCTGCTGAACTGAACTGCACTCCTCAGCAAGTCCAATGTCTTAGCAAGGACCTCTAATTTCATTCCGTCGGTGAGTTGGGGTCCCCTGATGTTTATTCATCTGCTTCACTGATATTTTGTCTCAGCATATAGCTAACGATATCTTACAAAGTAAAAAGAAAGGCCTCATATTTTATTTCTTCCTTCAACTGCACATTCTGCTCCCAAGAATACGGCTCCCATACTGCTCCCAAGATTCTGCAGAACCTAAAGCTGGGGTGAATTTAACTGAACAGAAAAGTTAGTAGCTGCTGTTCATGACAAGGAGAGAGTAAATGAAAACAGTGGGTTTGGTCTTAAAGATTATTTTAATATTCATGTAAAAAAAATCACTGACAAAACAAATGAACAAAAAATAAATCCAGCATGCAAAAAAAGGCAGAAAAGCTCAGTCTGTACTGAGAGATGGGGACAAAACTATTGTCAAGAATATAGATATTTTAAAAATAGGACAGGATTTGGCTGTGCAAAACAAAATTGTTCTTTAAAAACAGATCCTTAAAGCAAGTCCTCCACTAGTCCAAAAGGAGTCAGCACTGACATTGAGCAGAGGCAACGATTTATCCCAGGTGGCAGTAGGGCCAATGTCCAAACAGAAATGGGACCAAGAGCTTGGATGGAAGCTCTTCCCACCTCCCTGCATGGCGGTCAACAACTCCAACCATCAGAGCCTGGCACCACACCCTGCCCAACACCCCTCCCCCTCTCTCTGACCTGCCCAAAGTGCAACCTTTCCACAGCTCTGGGACCTGTGCTGGAGATGTATCTCTTTTGTAGTGGTGGAGACCTGATGGTTATGGAGAGTTGATGGCTATGGAGAACTGACGAGTATGGTTTGTGCTCACTGGGAGCAGTGGTGTTCAGTGAGACAGCCTACCCTCCCTATTCATACAAGCCACCAGAGATGCCAACTAGACTCATAGCTTGACCTACCAGAGGTCCAACTCTGGATAAATGTTCAGGTCTACCTCCGGACCCTCCAGCACATGAAACCACTCAAACATTTCACCAAAACAAAATTTCCAGAGAATTTATGATCTCTACAAGTGGGGCTAAAACCTATTGCAGGTATCTATCAAAATAACAGCTTTGGAGGTTTTGTACCTCTTTTTTCTTTCTAACTTGTCCCTCAGTACCCTTTGCAATGTTCATAGGCACTTACCAGAGCTTCACTAGGATGTGCTCTGGAGCCAGGCAGGAGGACCTGCTGACAGCACACGGCTCTCCCCTCTCACATATAAGCTCTTGTGTCTCTTCCCCTGACCCCTTCATATAAACTTTCTCTCTGATGGATTGTCTAGAAGAGGCAATGTCCCACTAAGGAGTTAATCTTCACATCACTGGAGGAAGAATTAACACAAGAAAGTCCTGATGTCAGTATGAAGTTACACATGCAATGGTCCCTGGGATTTCTGCTCCAAATGTAACTGTAATTAATTCTAAATGAGAAATTCTTCTGGCTTCATTAAAGATGACATCCGCAGGAACACCAGTCACACACAGAGGTTTTCAGCTATTATAGCAAATATCTAGCATTGGAATAACAATGGATTATATATATTCCCTGGAGAGATCAGAAAAAATAAATACACTTTTTGTAACATGGGTTATAGCAAATGTCTAAGTAACATAAATCAGATTAAATATCACAGGAGATCAGCATTGTAGTATGACCAGCAAAGGAAATACATCTGAGCATAAACAGTCACCAGGGAGGAAAATGCCATATGCCTGTACGCATTGGCCACAGTCAAAGAGACACAACTGATTTTACTTAAATACACAGCAAAATAATGTAGGACACTAGTAGATTACAATTTTTGCTTTTCAACCTGCTCAAACAAAACAAAACAAAACAAAATAAACAGGTGGCAAAACCAGAGAAAGGATACATCTTTTTTACCAAAACACTATTTCTTCTGATGAACAGAAGACGTCGAGGTCACGAGTTACTGTTCACCTCACAAAACGGAGAAAGTAGAGGATGACGTTGCCTAATTGGGTGGAAGCCTGCTCAAAGGGAGAAGGCAATGGAGTAGTACTGCTTCTACATCTGGGCTATTATTAAATGGGAATTTCAACCTATTAGAAGAAGTAGAAAAGGGCACAAGACGTAAACCTGGTCCTTGATATCGGAGTTTATATATAAAATATGAGCAAACTGTTCTACTCTGAGAGCATGAAAAGGCATTACTTCTGTTACAGACCTCCCTAACTAACAGGCAGTTGAATAAAGCCAATGTTTATAGCAATCTAGAATACAACCTCAGAGTAGGGGAAATGTAATAGAAAACACAATCCTATTTACAGACTGCTTTGTTTGTGTATACTTTTTGCTTCTGAAGTTAAAAAATATTTTATAAAAGATAGCACAACACAAGCCCAGAAAGTCTACTAGACATAGTCGTATTTTGAAGGGTATGAGCGTCTTCCATCCTCACTTCGAGCAGCTTCTTCATATCCTGCACCCTTCCTAGTCTTCGTTTCAGGTTCATATCCTGAACCAACCTTATACGGCCCCGTTCTGTAGGAGATATTCCGTCCCGATGCATTGTAGGACACCGCTTTGTAACTGAAAGAGACACAAAGGATGGCATCAGCCACTGGAGGGTAACTATCCAATGTTGCATCCCGTGTTCCCATTTGCTGTTGGATTTTAGGAAACTTTGTACTTGGAGCCACTCAATGAGCTCAGAGCCAACCATCCACAGACAGGCTGCAAGTTTCTTTCATGTTATAAACTTATACTTTCTTTCCCATGACCAAATCCTTGGTTGATTGAAGGACTCACCTAGAATAACCAGCTACTTAGGCATACAAAGCCCTACCTGATGTAAATCGTAGCTCAGCTGAGGCAATCTACATCTGCTGATAATCTGCCAAGCAATTTGCAATCAAAGCTGAAATTAATGGGCCTGACTTAGCCAGCACATTGCAAATTTTAGATTTTAAGGTTGAAATCTCCTGCCCTCTTTATTTGTTTTCAGGCCGTGTAGTCAGGGAAGGGAAATGGTCGCTTCTGACCATTCAGGGTCATACAGGGCAAACAGGTCATGTAACTCTTGCAACAGGGGTATTACACATAGACGTATCCTGAGGTGTGCTGGCTGTATGCTATCCCAACAACCAAGGTTTCATGTAATATCTTCCCATGTCTATGACAGATAGGCTTACCGGGATTCTTCTGGAATCAGACCTCTGCAAGCAAGGCACATCATGATGCCTCCTACAAGGGAGAGGCCACCTGCCACCCAGCCAACAAAAAGGGCTGAGCCAAAGGTGTACCTGCAAAACACAGAGTGCTGGTTAGTGCTGTGACAGTGATCCAGTCTGCTTCCTCTGAAACACACTGAACATTGTCATTCTCCCCCGGGCACCACAAAAGTTCCTGTGAGCATAGGATCCTGCTATCTGCGGGCTCATCCTCAATGGACTCGTTACCTCCTTCTTAAGCTGCTTGAACAGAGACATCCCAGACATTTTACTTGGACAAATTATGTCCAGTGTAGATTAGAAAGAGACTCAATAAACTGTCCAAGTCCTGGGACCAGACTAATGTGGACCCAGAGTTTGCCTTTCCTTCAGCTACAGTACAGTCAGGCCCTGAGAGAAATCTGCACTGTGAAGCGTCCTAAGCCAGATGACCACCTACCTGTTCTGGATGTTCTGCATTCCCTGGTACATGTTGGCTGTGGACATCCAGAAGTTTGTGACAAGCATGTTGGCGAACACAGACACTCCAGTGATGGCACACAGGCCTAAGGTCAGACAGGACAGAGTGAGACCCACAGAGTACAGTCACTTTTGGCCTTAGCTGCTGAAAATATCCAGTAGTGAAGTTTAAAAGATTTGTTTTGCAGTGACAAGATTCCCTATCAATTTTTTTTTTTTTTTTTTTTTTTTTTGAATGGGAAAACACACTTTCTGTCACGTGAAAGAATAAATACACTTAATTCACAACTTATTCATCATCAAGCAGTGATGTCTACCTGACTCTGAATGCATCCTGGAAGACCAGACTCAAGAGGCAGGAACTTCTCTTATTCATCTGAAAAGGTGATCAGTGTGATGCCCAGCTGTACTGAACTTGGCAGCTATGGCATTGTCATTTGCTATTTCACTGTTTCATGATTCATACTAACGAAGGTCATCATTGTACTGTACACTATTGTGGGAGGAGCTACAAAACACATGGTCGTGTCAGGGTTTGTTTCCAAAAACTATGACTCCATCTTTTCTGGGCATCCCAGTTCCTATTTATCTTCAGCTAAAGACCTCTGTGTCTTTCCTGAAACCCAATTAAGCACAGCACTGGAGAGGGTCTGAGCAATCAGTAACACTATCCCCACATACCCTTCACTATTATGGTACTTCAGTGGCACAGTCTTTAACACTTCTGTCCTGAGAACAGCCCTTATTTTGGGAAGAAACACAACATCCAGCTCAAAGAGGTATGATGAAGATCCAAGTCCACCATGGCATATGCGTACTCAACTCCTCACCTAGTTGAAACTAGGGACCTTGTTGTGAAATGGGTGAGCTCAACCAAGGGATGTCCCAGGACTCAGTCATTATCATTTTAGACACTCTCTCTTCAGGACAGCGGGCTTTTCTAATATTTTCACTGGCCAAATTCTCAACCTACTGACTCAAATAGGTAAAATGGTAGATTTTAAATGCAAAATTAAAGCTGTGTGGCAGAAGGTGGTTTCCTCTTTTCAACTTGTACTTATTATGCATCTTTAAGTTGTGTCGTATATCTTATACCACAACAGAAGTTAAATGCTGTTCAACTATAAGGATTTCAAATAGGTACATCCTCCTTCCCTTCGGATATGGATTTGATTTGATTTGATTACTCATCTGCAAAAAAATTGTGGGAAAACTTGTAACTGATGTACTAGGCATATGCAATTTAGAGGTAGATGGGTCACGCTAGGAATTCCTGCAGCCTTCCTGATAACCCCAGGCATTTAAAAATGACAAGCTAGGCTACCACAACCCTGAGAGACTTCATAAAATTATTATGTATAAAGCCTAAGACTCTTAAAAAATTATTATGTATAAAAAAGGATGTAATAGTACATAACAACAGTGTACATAAATCAATATATATATTCTTTTGTATTTATGGGCTGCTTTTTCTGCCTTCATGTTCTGTCCTTTACAAACTACTGTTTTTCTTTCACAAAGCAGAGGTAGAAACCACGTGAGCCCAGGAGACCAGACTGGAAAACAAATGCAAATAACTTCATCCAGAGCATCTGCTACCTATGTCCAGAAGTGCATGAAGACTTGCCCGATCCTCCATTCCAGGCAATTACAATGCCTTGCACACAAAAGGTACAACACCACCCACTTACCAGCAACAATAAACATGATGCCAGAGGTCAGAGTCATGTTGGCTTTTGCAGAATTCTCCATGCTGCCGATACGGATGCATTTCAGAGCAAAAATGCACACAAGGAGGCCAAGGATGCCCAGGACAATACCCACGATCATGAGAGCCCTCACAGCCTGGAACATTGCTGTAAAACAAATCCACAAGAGCCGTGCTAGATGACTGAAATGAGATTTGTCAGAGCCTGGGAGCATTTTAAAAATTGTTTCTATCTAAAAATTAAAATAGTAAAAAAGAAAACCTTGGAAAATGGGGACCAGCTCTACTCTCAGTGTTACCTGGGGCTCCTCTGGAGATGTGGCTGTTTGTTTCAATTTACCAAAAGTCTGATGGCTTAGGCATAATTTTTTTGTAAATGTCCGTCAGCACCAGTTACGATTTATTAATTTGAAATCAGTGGAGAGGAGTTGATGTACAGCTGGTATAAGCATGAATTGTTTCATAACCAAACTGATTGAGAAAACTGGGTTTTTTTCCACGACAAGCAGCAATGAAAGCAGACAGCTCCAGACAGCTATCTGTGGTATTTCCAGCTACTGTGTGACTCCAGATGGAGTTCTGTATGTTCCTCCTTTACAGTAAAATGCATGACACAGGAGAATCACTTTGACAAACATTACACATACACCAAGAGAGAGCAACAAAGCTGCAGCAATGACCTTCTCCAGCATATCCTTTCTATGGCTATTTATATCAGTCCAGTCCATGTTCATTAATACAACATGCAAATACCCTAGCCTAGCCTGAATTTATTTAGCAGCCTGCCATCAAGGTGGGAATGCTTGGTTGTATACAGGCTGTGATGTTGGTGGGTCGTACCTGTGGGAGCTCAGAGCTGCTGTTAATCAGCTGAAGGTAACAAAAACCCTCCAGACTCCTCTAGGCTGGAGTAGAAAAGTAGAGACAAAAGCAAAGAGAAAACTTGCACCTTTTAAAATGGACAAGTGAAGGGAGAAGGCCATGCATTTGAATACTAAGGCAATTTTCTAACAAGGTGGCTCAAATCCCACCTTGCCTGCAATTCAGTGCTGGCCCCTGACTCTTCCTCTAGACTGTGCACGTGTCCCTGGCAGAGACAGGAAGGCGGCAGTGCTAGAGAGCACTGGGAGGGGATGGTCAAAAGTATTTCAAGGGCCGTTGTGATTTGGCTGCAATGCTTTGCATCCTCTTCTTGCCCTCTCATGAGTTTTCCAGCCCTGGGTTTGGCTTTGACGGTCCTGGATGTGACTGTCACTCTTCAGTGAAGATATTGGGAGCTCATGACTGATTGAGAAGGGCAGGCAACATAACTTACAGCACCAGGGCTTAACTCAGCCTGTCTGTCACCCTTTTTGCTGGGCTAGTTAAGATGGCCAGGGTGACCAAGAATCCTATATGGTCCGACTGGAGCAGGAAGAACTGGTGCAGTGCAGGAAAGAGCAGATCCTTCTGGCCTTGCACAGGTGAGGAGAAAGATTCATAAACCCTCTCCAGGAGGGCAAGAGTGGGTGCTGGGGTACCCATGTGAGCCTCCTTTCTTGTGGGGCACCACAAACCTGAACAGAACTATGCTGGCACCACAAGAAAGCCAAGGGTCTGCTATCCCACAGGCTGGGAATGCACCCCCTTCTCCCATCTGGCAATCCCACTGGGGCTGCTGCTCTTATGACTCAATTTGCCCTTATCAGCTGATAACAAGTGCTAACGAGCCTGGGATTTTCAATCTCCCATTCATCAGCCCCCAGGTGAGAGCTCATTAGTTATTATTCATCAGAGAACAAGAAGCTGGTGGATACGCCTTATCAGCCCTCAAAGGTTGTTCATGCAGCACCTGATGCAAAGCAGAAAGCTGCAGAGAGAAGAAAATCACAACACTAATTTGTCTTTACAGTCACTTAAGTTTCTTTGCATCTGCTTTTGTTTCAGGGCAGGCAGGAGAGGCTGATATTCCAGGGCAGCATAAAAAACTATGGATTGTGATAAAAGGTCCTTGTTTTCAGGACAGTCCTTCATCCTTAGGATGCTTCCTACAGACCTTATTGTTGCTAGGTGCCACCACTATGGTGATCTAAACCCTATAAGAAGTGATCCTAAACTAAGACCTCACAGAGATATTGTGGTTTCCCAGGAGAGATGTTCCTGGTGCCTTGGGTGCCTGTGGAAGCACGCAACAGGCAAGCCAAGCCAAGCAGCTCCTGGGACATTGCACTTCTGCACTGAAGTCCAATTGTGGTGATTCTCCACTGAAAGGAGCAATCTGCAGCTGTTGGAAAGGAGAGAGAGAGGAACACAGCAGGACACAACAGAAAAAATGCAAAATAGCCATCAACAGTGATTCCCATCTCCATGAGGCTGACTTATGCACCATCATCACAAACGCACAGAAAGAAGAAAAAGTGCTCCCAGATCTGCTGTGGTATGAAGGTCTCTAAACTTGGCTCATGGGACTGAAAGTGAGAGCTGTTTGGAAAGAGAGCACGTCAGTTTCAAGTGAATTCTGGCATCCATCAAAAGTCCTCTGAATAGAACTGCTTTCCAAAGGTGAATGACCTCCCCTAGGAGGAAGGAGTGGAAGGGCTTAGACAAACAAAATAGGAGACTAAGGAAAAAAAATTGTGTCAGGAGTACTAGGTAGCAAACAGCCCTCTAGTTAAAGTCATGCACAGAAACTAGCTGACGTTTTACATACACATTTTGCATGAGGTAGGATAACTTTGCTTCATACCTGCACACATAGAGTTACTTATTTTGCACACCTGCTTTCCATACAAAGGATAGCACACACAGAAAATAGTAAAAAAAGTAAGCTTATTCTCCAAAATAAATGTCAGTGACCTGAAACCACACTTTGCATGACTGTTTTTCAGATGTAACTGGAATTGGAAAGTTTGTCTTTTTCCCCAGTGTTGCCTTGAGTGATGAGAGGTGAATGAAGTAAAACAACTTCAAGTCATCTAAACTAACATGACCTGCATTTGTCTTACAAAATACCAAGGTGAAAATCTACCTTTATGACTAATTATGATTAATGGAATATAGAAAGTTTAGGGGGAAAAATAGGGGTTTAAGTTAACCAAATTCAAGCAGAGGAATTCCTTTTTTAAGTTTTAAGTTACTCATCAATGAAATGAACACATAAAGAGAAAAAAACTGACAACATATCTCCAAGACACAACAGAAAATGCCTGTGAGTCTTTTGCTTGTTTCCTTATTTTTACACTACCTAAAAATAACATAAAAAGTAAAATCTTGACTATGCTAAGTTAGCATCAAAATGATGGTTATCATTGCCTCATGTTTTAAAACACAACCGCCTACACATAGCATTATATGTATATATGGACCAGCATTTGTATATATAGTTTAATAAATCTTTTTTTTTTTTTTTTTTTTTCAATTCTTTAAAACAAATGGTTCCAGAGAAGTGACTCCAAACATCAGTTTTGATCTTCCAAATGAGAAAGAAGTCACTTAGCAATCCTGAGGCTGGGTACACAGAAACACATTTATTCCATCGCACCCCTTTTCTGAAAAAGCAAAGACCAGAGCTGACACATGCCCTCTTGTCTTGCAGTAGAGAAGCAAGGTTGGCATCCCTGAGGATACAGGGCTGAGCGCCCGCATCATGCTCTCTTCTACACCAATCAACAGATGCAAAAGACCTATGTATAGTAGTGCTTGCCTGTGCCCATTTGCAATGGTGCGCTAAGAGTGGAGAACACTCTCGGGGCTGTATTTATTGCTAGCTGGCAGGGCACAGGCACGACAGGAGACAGGGAGGCATGGCAAGCTGGCTGGCTGCTCCCCTCCCAGGGGTCCAGCTACCTGGGGAACACTGGAATACCTTTGCATGCAGTGAAGTGGGAAATCCAGCTCTTTTTGTAAAGCAAGCAAGTAAATGAGAAAGTAATATCCCTCTGCAATCTATTTCTGTAACCACTAGGGTAACATGAAGTGACCGTGCGCACCTCTCCCCTTCTTGCCTTTCCTACACATTCTACTCACAGGCAGGTTTTTTAAATTCTGTTTTCTCTTTAGAAAAAAAAAAAAAAACAACCCCCCAAACAATCATTTTCTGTAGAAACCATTATCCCAATAACAATGTAAAATTACATGCAGCTGTTTTCCTGGTATTTCAGTTCGAAGGGACATAATAACTGTGGGTTTAAACATGCTCACTCTCCTCACATCAGTGGAGCTTTGCTGATTTATGCCTGCAACGGAGCTGAACCCATGATGTTCATCCTGAGATCACCTACTCATGCTCCAGTTTGTAACCTTCACTGAGTAAATGTATTATTTTGTTAACAAATATGCACATATTTTTATGCTCATACACTGAGTAGCCTGGAACTTTTATTCTGAACAAAGTGCTTTAAGATATCTTCTCCTGCTTTTGGGTGAAAGCTGTGCAGAGCTACAGGAGAGCTGCTGAGTTAAATCTGGTATATCTTTTTGCCCCTACCTGGCAGCCCAAGAATGGTGAAATATGGCCGGCACTCTGTAAAGCCAGAGCTCTGCCGCACGCAGCTCCTCCACAGTCCCTGATATTGGAAGACAGCCGTGACCGGGTTATCATACAAGTCCTGTGTGCTCCACATATCCATGGCAGTGGACACGATACACCCCGCAACACCCAACGACGAAACGATGAACCCCATCACCTGGCAGATGGTTGTGGACATGATGTCTCCCTGGAGAGAGGAGGTGAGACAGCCCTGATGAAGCCGCAGACCTAATGGGAGCACCGAAGTCCTCTTGACTGAGCCACCAGAAATGCAGCAGCTCTTATCAGATGCTTTCCATTGAGCGGTGTGTTTGCTCAAAGTGTTTTTGCAAGATAGTCCAGTTTCACTCTCGTCGGGTAGGTTTGTGCTGGCAGGGCCAGAGATATGAGCTTTTGTCCTTTAGAAGTGCTTGTCCTTCCCCAGCTAAGCAGCCATGTTCCACCTAGTGTTGGGCAACCCACTTGGAACATGTGCCGTCCCCCCATCAAAACCCTTTGCTGCCCATCAGGCTTCTCCTGAATGCTTGCCATGGTGCAAATGTGCTGAGAGGCAGAGGGAAGGACCATGTTCCCAGGTGAAGTCAGGACCTAGCCCAAGTCACCACCTCCCTGGCCCTCTGCTTATGTGAAGGAGGAGTAGATCTGCCATCAGACCAAGAGAGGGACATCTCTACACTCGTCCACCCATGCAGGTGTCCACACAAGAGGCATGACGATAGATAGGGATGCCTGTGGTGAAGTCTGTGGGAGGATGTGTGGTCACTAGCTCAACTCAGGGAACAAATAGGGATATGGCTCCTTGCACCCACTTCAAGCATCACTGAGGTTCCCTCGGGAGCTGACCATGACACAACCCAGGGCACTGACTTAAGAGCCCCAGATTGATCCAGCAAAGCTCCTGCAACCCTGTTCTCCTCCCTGCCTCATCCCCATCACCCATCATGTGGCCCCACTGAAATCCATGTCGAGAGAAGAGGGAGAGCACAGGGACATTTGGAAAGTGCCTTTTTACAGGTGCTTGTCTGTGTTGGCTGGGGTAATAGTCCTAGAAAAGGAGCAAGGGGTACAAAAATTAGGACATTAATTATCTCTTTGCACAGTGGAGAAGTGCTGGTCTTAGAGGGGCTGTATAAATTTGCCATTACACTCTGCCTGCAGAGCACAGTAAGTTACAAGGACATTCTAGACTTCACACTCATCCTTTCTCACCTAATACTCTGCTCCAACTGATTTACTTTAGCCATGATCTAGAAACAAATTCCTGCTTTTACCTGTCCCAATACCACTCTGTGCCACAGGCACCACCAATACCATCTCCTGCTTATGAAGCCATGTGAAAGTCATCAGGAAGAAAGGAGAGGGTGAATCCTGTGGATAGATGAGTTACAATGCAGTTATCACATGTTGGCTATTGCTTCTGCCTTCTGGAGAATGACCACCCAGGACACCTCTTTTGGTTTTGTTACTGTTCAGCAAGCTAGTGGACAGCAGAGATGCTTTTGCACTGGACTCTGCTGTGGCAGCCAGAGCACAATTCACATGTCTAGCAGCCACATATCACAGCCACCAAAGCCCTCTTGAGTCACGCACAAGATGTCTTTGCTTCCAGCAGTTTCATTCAAATTTAGTAATTTTCACACTCTTTGGCAAGTTTGGATCAGCTAACTCTGACATCTCTAAAGGTCAGAAGTTGCCTGCAAAAGTAATAGCATGAAATAAAAACATAGATGTGAGCCCTCAACAACTAGATGTGGTAAGAGCTGCTCATCCTTAGTGATGTAGAAGCCATGCTGACTAACATTCCACACCCTGGATAATGCTTTGTGATAAATCAGGACTGGAGAGGACCTAGAAGCTCAGAGGACAACAAGGGCTGAGGAGGACCTAGAAGCCAGGAGAACAATAAGTGCTGACACAAGTAATGTGACCATCTCTCCATCCCACTCTTCACTGTCCCACAGGCAGAATTGTGTCCCAGTCCAGAAAATATGGTTGCACCCAAGCCCCGATGCTCCTCCGCAGCTCTGCAGGACTCCTCCCCTTCTTCATGCCTAAGGACTTGCCTCCTTCTTGCCACCTGGTGGTAAGATACCACATCACTTTTTTCCAGGACAGATCGCTTCAAAGTACGTATGTCCCAGGGACAGATATTCCTCTGGGATATAGCCCCTAATCCCAAGGGTGCTGTCACCCTGCATCACTAGTGTGCAATGGCTTGCAGAGCTGCACACAAAAATGGCCCCATGGATGGGTCACAGCTAAAAATAACCCCTTGGGAGGAAAAAGAGAAGGAGAGTGGAGAATACAAAGGTCAAATGTTGGGGAGTTTTCCAGATTTTTGTATTCAAAAAATCTCTACCATTTTTTAAATTACTGTTTTTCCTGCTAAACTGGATATCTGGGTGGCTGCATGAATACCAGTGGAGGCCCTCCTGTGCACCATGACTGTACAGTTTGCTTTGCCAGGACGGAAGCCACCACTCCTTTCTCTAGCCCTTTCTGCTGGTTTCAGCCGCGTGCAGCTGGAGCAGCTTTCAAGCCATAGGGACCTCTCTTCCTATTCTTTTCTCTCTCCCTCTTCGCAATTTCATACCTCTAAGCCCCATTGCTCCCACAACACACCAATTGGAAAGAGGGCAATGCCCTCGATTGCCCCTGACTGTGCCCTGACCTGGAAACTGCCACCCAGACAGTGCTGCCTTGCTATAGATTTATCCTGATGATGGGGGATGCCCCTTCTTACCATCCTTCTTACTCAGGGGCATTGAAACCCCAGAGCAATGGTGGCACAATCAAAAAATATCATCAACCTTCTCCAGGTATGCAAGGAAGCCCAGATGAACCAGTTTGTCTCTGATTTTTCAGGGCCAGATTGAACCATGTCTCTGAAGAGGATAAACCAGCACAGGGTTGCATATTCCAACCCCCCCTCCCCTCCCCGAAACCTCATGTGTGCTCCCCACAAAAATGAAGCTGAGAAAGCAACTTCAGTAATGAGGGTCATGCTGCAGTCCTTAGCTAAGAGGCAAACAAAAGCCCAGCCATGCTCAGCACTGCAGATGTTGTAATCTTTGAAGGATTATTGTGTTTTGGGGGTGTTTGTATTTGCTCATCCCGAAGAAAATTGCCTGAGGTGCTATCCAGCAACCCCAGCAGTAGCTGCTTGCCATTTCTCATGCTCTGATTAGCATCACGCTTGTAAACACAGGGAACTCAAAGCTCCCACAAATACCTTCCTCAGTGGTTGGTTGAAGCAAAGTTCTGGAGAAAAAACACAAACTTGTTTCCATCTCAACCCTTCCTTCCCCTAGCCCATTTTCCATGCCTTTCTGAAATGTTCTTATTTTAAGCTTATTTTTAATGGCTGTTTCTGAGCTACTCATGATAGGGAAAAATATACTTCCCCTTGCAAAAAGCTCATCACCTCATTTTTCCAGCACCCACCTTGTAACAGAAGATCACCTGAAGTTTTATGTGAACTGTTGGCTCAGAGCACAACCTGAAAAGTGGTTAGGGGATAGGATAGCTGTACAGCATGTCTAAGCATGTTTGCCTTAAGCAGATGCTCATTTCCAGCCACCCCTGGGAGGTCTACACTCAGGAGTGGTTGAAGGACGGGGTTCTCTCTCCAAACACATGCCTGATACCCTGTCTCCAGCAAGGAGGTTGAATGCTTGGGCCAGAGGTCATGCAACGCCACATGGCAATGCTGAGCAGTATCCAAGGAAGGGACATGGTGGAGAGACAGCTCTTGCAACAGCCAAGCTTCCTCCCCAAGAATCAGAAAACAGGGCTCCCACTCTGAGTATTGGGACATCCAATGGTTTACCCAAACTGGGAAAAGGAAGGGTACTTTGTGACCACTCCCCTCTGCAACCTTTATTTCAGCTCATACTTACTTTATCTACCCAGGTGTGGACTCTATATTATCTCAAAACCATTCACTGGGCCCATTGCAACTCCTGAATGTTATCACTGCCTCTCCCATAAAAAATCTCCTACAGCCCATGTTTACTTTAAAATTTGCAAATATAGCTCACACCCTACCAGTCAGTTCCAGCTTGTTCAGGATGAAACAAATCAAACCCACCCTTCTGTCCCTTCATTGCTGTGATGGCCACAGCTACCAGAAGTGTGTGGTCCATAGTATGATAAGGGCTGACAGGCCTTTCTGAAGCTCAACAGGGAAAGGGGATAATGGAAGGCCTCTGTCCCAGCTCAGATCCACTCTACCATATTGGTCTTCCTCTGAACCAAGAGGGCCTTTGAGGTCCCTCAGCAGAGCTGGAGTGCATGAAACTGAGTCCTTCTGTAAATGACTATGAACTGTAGCCCAGCCTCACATCTCCACAGGCTCTTGCCATTTCCCTTGCTTTGCTCATTTTCTGGCCCTTAGCCCAGATCCTCTAAGTTTATTTTTCAGGTCTCTTGTCCTTTCATGTTGCAAAGTCATGAGGTAGTAGCAAGGATGTGATGCACACATCTAGCTTCCTCACATCCTCTGCTGGGCTTTCTGCCATCTCTCCCCACCCTGAGTGTCAGTGGGGATCGGGGTGCCTGAGACCTCCCTAAGGATCTCACATTAGCTCTTTCCTCATCCCCACTCCTCCTTCAGCTCCTGCCATGAGTGCAAATCCACCACAGCTTCACGTGTGCCCTTAGTAGGTTATATAAAGTCTCCTACCCACCTGGACCACCTAAAGCCTTCCATGCAAGAAATCTCGTCTCTTAAAGAGACTTTAAGAAGGTTACAGCAGTTGCCTACAGACATTTCAAAATTTGGAAATGAACTGGCTGGGTTAAAGGATTTTAAGTAGCAAGGGGAGCTTTGAAGAGGATCATGACATGGCACTTAGCAGTCCCCACCCTTACAGACATGAAACAATTCCAAGGGAGCAGAGAGACAGTTTCCTTGACCAGTGGGCTGCCCTGTCTCTGAAATGCCCAGAGCAAGGGTTTTACTAAAGTTATGCTGCAAAATGTGTGTTGGTCATATAAAACAATAGAAAACCTTTTTAGAACATTGATACAGAAGAAAAGAATCCAGAAACAGCAACATTAAGACTACCTAGACATGAACTCTCCTCAGGGAACATCTACTCATCTTTGCTACCTTGCACCAGTAAAACTTAGAGCAGTTGTTACATGCACAAGTCTGGACAATCACAATTACATTCCCATGGGCTATTTTCACTCTGATCCTTCCAGCAACCCCTTTTACTAGTTGGAGAAGTTTAATAGGATGCACTCAGACTTTCAAAGTTTGCTGCTGGAAAATCAAAAATATTCCTTCATGTCACCAGCCATTTTTTTTCACAGCAGAGAGATGCCTCAGCCTTTCTGAAGGGGTCAAAAGGGGTTTTGGCTCAAGAACAAAGTGTTCTTTCAAAAATGGCTGAACTAGTCTAGCTGAAGAGGTCTGAAGAAAAAGCAATAAAAAAAAAAACAAACTCAAAAACAAGACAGACAACAGGAAAATTACTGCCCATGTTATTGTGTTTACAATAGTTTAAAGCAAAACAAGCAAACTTGTAACTGTAAAATGCTCCTTTTAGCAGAAAGTACCTTGTGAATTATACACTATGTGAAACTACCAGCCTTGATAGAACTTCAGCTACTGCTATTTGTCTAATATCTGTGTGTTCAAATTCAGATTGTGTCCTCCAGACAATCACAGTAAGGTCTTCTGACACACCAAAGCATGCAGCAAAAAATAATAACAGAAAACAAAACCAGAACGAACAGGCTCAGTTCTCAAGTGACATATTTCACCAGAGGCTGACTGTTTATAGCTGAGCAGCAAGGGTGAGAGCTATAAGCTACCTGTGTTATTTCTCAATTTCAACTATTATCTTGATTTTTTTCCTCAATCTAATTGAAATTAAAATTCCCAACTAAATTGAAGATAGATGATGGGCACGACAAATTTAATCTTTGCTATGGGAGTGAGGGATTGAGAAAAAAAAATCCTCAAAACTAAAACTTCATTGATATACTCAGGTCACCTCACTGCTTTGCTAGAGTCCTATTATTTTTATTCACTCCGGCACTATTGTTCCCAATATAAATTGCCATTGTCAGAATAATAAATAGGGGTTTATAATGGAAATGCTGACAAACCATTAACTATGGTGTATTTAGCAAGGAGGGGTTTAATGGACATCAAGGTGCAGCATGGTTAAAATAAACACTGGGACGATCTGCTTAAATAATATCTTAGCAAATTAATAATTTGATTTTTAGCATCATTTTCCCCCCCTCTAGTTGGGATACTGTTGCCCTTTGCTGGTGGCAGGGGGGAAGCAATGCCTGTAGGAACAGATGAATTCAGGAGACAGAGCCAATCTATAAAGCACAGCAGTGGGACAATTGTTTTTGCACCAGCTTCTCTAGAGACTGGAAATGTCAGACAATATATAACAGGAGGTAAAAAACAGGTAGGGAGGGCAAGGTGAGCAAGGGAGTGACTTGAGAAGAGCAAGCACTGTTCATTAAAAAGAAAAGGAAAAAAAAATCCACCTCACTTTGTAGGGAGTGATGATAGCACTGGTCACAAAAACCATCTCATCAGGACAAAAGCACATCAATATTCATATAGCTACACACCATCATGGAAGGCACTGACTCTTCAACACCACTGAGGTTAAGGAGAGCAACTTCAAGGGGTTCAGAGTCCCATCCACCTTTGTTTTTAAAAGGGTATATTATTTAGGCTTTTATTTAATCCCTTCTTGTAGGTTATTGCAATAATCCCAGCAAACACCCATCGTAATTCCACTCAAGATGACTGGTTCTTTAGAAACCCTGACATTTAGGATAGGATGCTTGTTTCTGTCCACAACTGGGAAGGAGTCACAGAGCTTGCTGGGTGTAGCTGAGGAGGGACAGACTGTTCTCCTGCAGCCCTTCTGCTAAATGAAGGAGATCCATCCTCCCATCATTGCTGTGCACTTCCAACTAAGATATTTACTACCCACCCTACAGACGCCAGTCTGGAGGCTTGGGAATTGCTAAACAATCACTGTTTTGTTTTTTTTTTTTTCTGTAATGTAAAGCTATGGAGGTATTTTTGAAAGAACAAAAAATGACAACTCTCAAGTATTCTGGTTTCTTCAAAGATTAAAATCGTTCCCAGAGCTGAACACTTGAAAAGTTTAATTGCTTCTTCTGTAGAGTTAAATTTACTGTAATTTTAAGCTTTTAGAGTTGAAAAACTGAGGAAGTTCTGCAGTGTGGGTATGTGTGCATGGAGAGGATTTGCTTTTTACACATCTATGGCAACTTTAATTTCCTTACCTATAAGTAACTAGCCTGCTGGAGTCAAGTTTTACCAACATATCCTTCCCCTTGCTGCACACATTTTCCCTTAGTGCAACTGCTCATCTTTGTTGACTGTGACAGAAGTGTGTGAATACTAGCCCTGCCCAAACATTCTTCTTTGGATATCATCCTTCATTCACTTGTACCTGCTGCAGTGCACAGCTTTTACTAGGGGATGCACAACTGGATGCCCAGGCAGGATGTCCGTGTCCTTCTAGGAAAATGCATACCTGCACCCCAGAGTCTGTGTGAACAAACAGGGGCATTCAAAGACATGGTTCCAGCAAGAGGAAGATGCTCCCAGGCATCCCCAGCACCTGCACAGGGATGCCGCAATGCAGCTAACACCAGGAACCACCTGGGAATGAGGATCCAGAGATGAGTGACATGGAAAAACAGCTCAGGGGATGAAACACACTTCCTACTGGAATCTGAGGCCACAGCTGCATTGGGTGATACTGGTTTGATTTGCACAGAGACTACTTGTGAAGGAAGCAATTTCTGTGCACAATGCCTATTCCTCTCTGTTCTGGAAGTGCCAGTTTGCAGAAGTTCTGCAGTGATTTGCTGATATAATTGGCTTCTTCCCTCCATTCTTGCTGTGTCAAAGCACAGAGGCTAGATGGATATAGTAGTCTAAGTGCCTTTTTTCTCACTGTATTAAGGCAAGAAGAAAACCCAGATAATCCTGTTGTAACCTAATTGTTTGCACCCCTAGATATTCTGGGCACAACCAGGACAGGAATGATACCCGTGGAAGAAAAAACTGGAACCAAAGGAGAATTAGGGAGAAATTCAGCCTGATGGTGTTAGCCTGTACAGAAATACAGTGAGCTGTACTGTGACATATCCTCTTAGAAAAGGATCTTCTCCGATGCCAGGAATATTAGTGGTTTCTGGTGGGAAGCCACACACAGCCATGGAGCTGGGGTGTGTATACCCAAGCCACCCACAGCACAGGGGACAGATCACCCCCCAGAGCAGCCACTGGCCTGCATGTATTGCCTGGACAACACCTCAGGAACCTGATGCATAATCAGCTGTAATAAGTTTTGCTGAACCCCAGCTTGGCCATAAGAAGGGTTGAGATACCTCCAAGGAAGCTCTCATCCAGACAGGGCAAGTTCCTGAGGTCCCTTTTGGCAAAAAATTGGGTTTCCCACTCTGCATGAAAAATCACCCATCACCACCACTCATGGACAGCTTTTGGCACATGCCTATGGCTCTGCCCTCCCACCTCTCTGCCCAGCAAGCCCTACCTGGCAGCCCCAGGATAGTGAAGTAGCCACGGCATTCTGTGAAGCCAGAGCTCTCCCGGACACATGTGCGCCAGAGGCCCTGGTAGTTGAACACCGCTGTCACCGGGTTATTGTACAGATCTTGGGTGCTCCACTGGTCCATGCACGTTGACGCGATGATGCCTCCTATTCCTAAAGCAGACACCACGAACCCCATGGACTGGCATATAGTCACAGACATGGCGCCGAGCCCTCAGTAGTCAAGTCCTCAGCATGCACAAGCTTCCACAAGCTGTATCTGAGGCAGGCAGCCAGGGCAGAAGGGACTTTTAGCTGGAGGCATAGGCTACGTCACAGAGAGAAGTCAGGAGAGGTCTGGTCTGCACCATACAAACCTACCTTTTCTCTTTATCTGTTTCGGTAAGATAATTTTCCTCACTTGGTACCAAGAGCCGTTTGTTACGCATGGTGTGAACGCCTTGTTCTTTGTTTACCTTCTACCTCCAGGCAGAGGTGCAGCTGGTGCAGGGCAGACTGGGACTAGCAGGTACCTCTGGAACAGCCAGGGGGAAACTTCTGCAGAAGCAACTGTGCACTCCAGAATACCAAGCACAGAGACACTTAAAAGGGATGAAATAGATAAAAAATATGAAGAACCTAATCCTTTCCTGCCAGGGATGATGCTTTTGAGGCAAGTGGAGACACATTAATTAGCATGCCTCAACCAAAACATTTCAGCAAAAGATAGTGTGCAAAAGAGGATAACATATAGCAAAGGACAGTGCACCAATATTCAGATGGACCTTGCTGCTTGGTGAGGTTGGGCTGAAAGCCCACAGGAAAGGCAGTAGCTGCAGAGGAGTGAATGGTGTGAACCTGCATTTTGCTTTGGGAGGACTAAGTCTGTCAGGCAGACCAAGGCAGAAAAGTAATAACAAAAATATGTTCTCATTTGCAATTGCTTTATCCCCTTCATTGAAATATGACTTTGGACTTTAGATGGACAAGGAATGAGAGCAAGGGAGGCATGTTGCTATGTATTATTGCAAGATGAGCACCTAAGAGACCTGACCTGTCACAGAATGTTAGGGAATCCCTTATGCAGAAAATCACCTTGTTGGGTAATGCCTTTTTTTTCCCATTTTGCTACATCCCACACCATTTCCTTCCTAGTCCAATTTTCCACTGGTACCACCCTGTTTGCAGGTGGAGAGTAAAGGAGGATGTTGCTGGGGAGCTTTTCTTCAGGGGAGAGTGGAGATGATGAGCCCTGTTTCAGCAATACCAGACTCACACATGGCACATGGAACATCCAGGAAGGGACCTTCAGAAGAAGTGGAGATTAGTAGAGTGACATTTAGGTGATGGAAGCAGAAGGTCATCAGGAAGTATGAAATGGACCATTATCATCTGGTTACATTTACCCTTGCTCAGGGACCATTGGGTGTCTCCCAGATGTTTGATCTCATGTGTGGACAGACTTCTCTGTGAAGCTGCTTCTGAAGAAGATCCAACTTGTTCTGAGAACATAGTCGTTTGTCTCCTAGAGATTATTTTGTTTGTGTATCTTTGAGAGAGTGAAGCAAGCTGGAAGGGACCTTGGGAAGTCATCCAGTCCATTCCCACACACAAAGCAGAGCAACTCCACTGCTCATAAAGCTCTGACCTGCCATCAGACAGCATCTATGAGGGAGATGCTGTTTTCACTAAAGATAATTTATTCCAGAGTCTCAAAAATAAATTCTGAAAATTTTATGCCTAATACTGGAGCTTGTTACACATCATTCATGAAAAGCATTGCCTGAAAGTAAATACCAAACAGGGAAAGGGTAACTTCCTGTATCACGGAGAGTCCTCTGGTTTAAATATGACATTACTCCATTTTCCTTGTTTTCCCCAAAATAACAGTGTTGGTGATTCATGTACACTTTTACAACTCATTCTGTCTCCCAGATCCCTTTTTGGACATAATGACAACCAGTCCTGGTGACACACCTCACCTGCTGCGGCTGTAATTACTTCTGGTATCGGTCAACAGAGCTTAATCACGGAAAGCTTTCCTGGTATCACATACCTAAATATAGAGCCTACGACTAGAGCACAAATACACTCCCTGTGTTTGTCACAACCAGGATCACCTAGTGACAGGAAGGACTCATGACATCCAGGGATTATTTTCAATAAATTAACTAAACGGATAAGTTCACCTTGGTTTCAATCAATGTGGGAGGCCTGAAAATTACATCTCCATTTGGTGCACCTCAGTTCCTGTGTGGGAAGCCTTACATACGTGCAAAGGGACAGATCTTTGCCAAATTATCACTCCATTTATTTCAATGAATGTGCCGATTTACAGCAGCCAGAAGAGTATGGTACCAGTGCATGAATAGTATCATACGCAGACAAAAACTTCGTAATTGTACCCAAAAGGACAGGTTTATCTACTGACAGCATTTCGCAGTGAAAATAATCAAGGACCTATCTCTTTCAACCACCTAAACTTACCAACTTGATAGGAGAGTACCACTTATTTCCCTCACTTAAAACTCACCAGCACCTTTAACAACCATTTCTCATGTTGAAGTGCAATCTGCGACTCTCTCCCAGGTCATATAGGAGGATCAACCACCATCCTGGGCTCTTGCCTTTGCTGTTTCCTATCCTCTGCCCACTTTTCAGTGCCTCTCATCTGAGAAATTCCTCCTTGATTTCCCATCACTGGAATAGAACACATTCTGCCCTACTTAGTTTTTCTGTAAAAACTTATTCCAAGACTCTGGTTTTCCCCATAGCAAGGACTGGTTCATTTTCCAGTAAACAGTGTCAGAATAAGGTTTGCTATGAAATGCAAATGATTTTAATCAGCAGGAGTCGTTCATTGTAAGGGAGCAAATTTAAACAACACCAAATAAAAGGGGGGGGGGGGGGGGGGGGGGGGGAAAAAAAAAAAAGAGGGAGAAGGGGTGTTTTTTTCTTGTTTTGTTTGTTAGTTAACTGATTGAAGAAAAACAAAGATGACATTATAGGGGCTC
>JANIJG010014359.1:22651-37592 GCA_024611175.1 Megaceryle torquata
CCGGGTGTTGTCACTGCCAGAAGCAGCCACTGCCTGGGCAAACAGGCTGCTGACTTCAGACAGTGCCGTGAGTTGGATGAACTGAGCTGAAACGTAAAATCATTGAAGAGAATTAGTTTGTTCTCACTCAAACCAGGACACCTGTGTGTTTTTCTAAGGGCCTCATCAGGGAGAATGCTGCCAGCTGCTCCTGTTAGTCCAAGTCCTGCCAGCTGTGCCCACCAGTTTTTCCAACTGCCCATTACCAATGACATGACTGCTAAAGTGAAATAATACCTGCTTGAGAATAGAGTTTGTGTTGTTCTCTGTGACTTTGGTGATTTAGACTGGATTTAGTCATAGCTACCCCTACAAAGAAGACAGGACCTTTCTGAGACCCAGCAGCCCCTTCTCACCAGCAATGTCCACTCTCCATCTAACATGTCTCCTCAACCAATTCACAGCCCAATTGAACCTCCTTCTTCTAGCACGGTGGAGAAGATTTCTCCTGAATATGGGATTTGTCCCTGCGAAGGAGGATGCCTTGACTGCCTAATTAATTTATTCATAAGCTGGCCATAATTTCAAAGGCATCTAGGTGACCTATCTAAAGCTAAGTGAATCCCTCACCCCAGAGGAGACCCACTCTTCTTGATCCCTCCCGGGAGCCAGGGTTGGGTGGTGAGAGAAGCTGCCGGGGGAGTTATGTGCAGCCGGACAATGAGAAACACATTGACAAAGTGTTCACATTATTGGCTGATAGGTCTGCATCAGTCACTCATTCACAAGCACAAGGTCTAAATTGCAGAACCAATTAACGGCACTAATAGCCCTTGCCTGAATTAATCTTTGAGACAAAAGAGGAGAGAAGTGGAAGAGCTATTAGCAAATCAAACTGTACCATCCCTGCTTTATTGCGGGAATCTAAGTGTCTGTATTTGGCTATTATGAACTGACTGCAATTACAGCCCTCATTTAAAATGATTAAGTGGTTATAATTATTTTTCAATTAAAACTTAGATCTTCCATTTATACAACATTGCAGGCTTCAATTAAAGTCCTTTTACCTCTCCTCTTTTTTATTTTTTTTTTTTTTTTTTTGAGGAAAAAATGTACCACTGTGCCAAAAGAATCTTGCATCTTTTCTACCCAGTAAGGGCCAAATAACATGCTAATAATGCTTTTGTTTGCATCCTTCCTTCCTGGTCTCACTGAACTCCTACATGGTGAAGGAGATAAACTGTCAGGCACAGCACTTGCAGTACCTTCTAGAGGTCAATAAAAATGAGCTGGAAAGTGGTACAAGCCTCAGCTGCTTCTTTGAAATGAGATGCACCCAGGTGAAATGGTGGGCTAACTATTTTCAGGGCACTGCTGGGCACTGCAGTACTGTGTTATTTAGAAAGGGGTTTGGGTTTGCAGAGGTGAGGGGACTTGCTTTGCCTGAGATTTTTGCAGAGTGAACACACTGGAAAACACAGACCTGAAGTGAGAGTGGCAGCAGATAAGCTTCTTCCAGGTCTGGTTTTCAAAACTAATCTGGGGAGAGAGAATTCAAGTTCTTCATATGCAAATTTAGGAAAGTGAAAAATTTTTCTAGTTTTCATTTCAAATTGCCATTACTGTTTCTAACTTTACTTACAATAACACAAAGAGATTTAAAAGAGGGAAAGAAAGGGAAGGGAAAGGAAAGGATGTAGAAAGGAGGTTCAGAAGAAATATGTTGGTCCAGCCAAAATGTATTTTCCTGTCATTTTTTTTATCTGCATGCCCAAAAAATTTATTTATGCATTTCATTACTTATATGAGGTTACAGACCTTTAATGGTGTTATCTGCCCATGAATTCTGTTGCCAAGCTTGATTCAGGAGTGTTAGTCATCAGGTGAGAAAGACAGCTACCATCAAAAGAGCCAGGCTACACCAAGAAGTCACTCCTTCCATCACTAGGTGGCCTCTAACACAGAATGGCATAGTAAACTTTGTCCCAGAAATGCTGGGCACATCAGGAAACTTTATATAGATTAAATTTTGCAATTAGCTGGGGAGGTCTGAGTGGAGGGTGTGACTCAGAAGAGCAGGATATGAAAGGGTTTATAGCCCAGGAGGGCACAGGCAGCAGAGCTGCACTATGTGTTTCATCATCTGGCCCATCAGGTCAGAGCAGTATCCACGGCTTTATGTTACCAGGGTCTTCAAAGAGCAACAGTGAACACTTGCCCTCCACAGGCTCATTAACTCAACCATGACAACTCTTTGTATATGTCCAAGCAAGAACTGCTTCTCAGGATGGGTAACTTCATGAAACCTCTCAACTACTATACTCCTGACTGCCCCCAGGAGGAGAAGAAGGAAACACATGACCAGGAGAGATTTTTGTCTACCACAAGGACCTCATTAATTGATGGCTGTTTCCCTCTTTTGTTATAAGAAAACACCCTGGAGGAGCAGCAACACAAGAGGTAGTGTTTGAAGATGTAGGGAAACCCCTATTCGCACCCAACCTCAGCTTAGCTCTATAACCTTCCCTTTTTCTATTATTGATTTTTTGGTCTTAAAACTAACCCACACTGAAGTGTCCCCGGACAAGATTATTGCTAAATGAAGCAGGAAGACCAAACCAGTGCACAGGAGCTGGACCTTCAAGTAGGTCTAGAGGATAAGTGAATGATACTACTGAATACATTACCCTGTATTGGGACCTAGACACCTTTAGGAACCCAGCTGGAAGAGCTTTTGCCAATGTGTCTTCTCTAGATTCACTGGAGTTTGGAAACATTGTTTAAGTCAAGTTCCTGGAGGGACATGACCCACTGAGCTCAATCTGGGACCCCAGGCAAAGACTTCTGCAAGCAAGGAAGAACGAGGAACAGGCTCCATGTGTAGGACATTGCCTCACTGAAACTAGTACAAACTAAGCATATGTGGAATTAACTGTGCAATTAAATACAGTCCTGAACAGGGGACATGCTCCTGGATCAGTTTTTCAAGGAGGAATCTGAGTATTACCCAAACAAATGGATGTATTTAGCTTTGAGTTGGTGGCTTTGACTAACAACAGAAACTTGTACTGCAAAGCAGTGTGAACTAAACAGCACAGGTATTCTCAATGAAGCAGGTGGGAGTGTTCCCCAGGGACAAGTTCCTACAAGCACACAGTGCCTTTTCATAATGTACTTGTCCATAAATCGATGCTCTTGCTGACAGCCAGCCTAGATTTCCTTTCTTTTCCAGGTTTGGATCGATAGGCCTTCTTTTCGCACCTTAAATAATTTCTTGATTACTTTGTGCTATTTCCACTCATGCATTTGTATACAAAAAAAAAAAAAAAAAAAAAGTGTGCCACTTCTGTTATCTTCCTTCTAGGTAGCATGGGAGTTATCCCTTCATCTCACTACATGAATCATATTCTCTAATCTAGTATTGTATTTGTTGCACATCTTCAGCCCCCTCCAGTGTGTCAATGTTTTTTATTATTTTTACAACTTGCTACAAACCCTTCCTCCTCTGCTGATACAACACTGAGGTTGCTTATTTAAGTACTCAAAAGCCAAGAAAGAGGTTAAAAGCAGAATAAAACTGCAATATCTTGCATACATGTTGTGACACAGTCCCTACAGTCTTCAATTAAGGAGTGTTTGCCTGAAAGGTCAAGTGTTTGATGTTCATAAGAACTTTAGAGGTTATGACATGTGACTGCTCAAACAACGCAATATGGTGTATTGAATCCTGCTGCCTTCATTTTTTTCTGTACTGGAAGCAATCCATGGAAATGTTTTCTGCTTTTGAGAGGTAGACAGGAAGGATATAAGTTTAAGTATATAAATTTGGTGTGCAATGGTAAACTCCATTTACCTGACCAAACAGAACAACTTTAAACACTGTTTTTGACCACAGAGAAATTAATTTTTCAGCTTCTATGTATTTAAGACATCATTAATGATTTCTCAGTAAGTGGCTCTGAAAGTCAATGTTGCACTTTAACTAAGCAAGCACCAGATTGCACAGAAACTATAGGGAGACCAGAGCAGGCATATTCTAGTTGCCATATCCAAGGCACAAATAAAGCTAACATTGAATGTCATTACAAGGATGATGCTTTTGTTCAGTGGTTTCATGATGGAAAATGGCTCTCTCCACCCCTCACAGAAGGCACAATTTAGTGGTTTGTTGTATCAGTTCTCATCAGCATGTCCCAGTGTTCTGCTTCTCTGTGATTTGCCAAAAGCATGGTCCTTTTCACCACCAGAAAAGCTCCACTTCACCCCCACCAGACATCTCTGTATTTCAGGCTCACATCCCAATCTTAAGCCTTCTTTGCAAACCCTCTCTATCCCCTAATCTCCCTTTGCAGCATGAAACCCACCACAGCAAGAAGTCTGTAGGGATAGAGAGGTTTCCTGGGTCACCCAAGGTAACTGGAAGGAAATCAGAGTAAATACAACCACACCTCAACTCCTCTCACCTATCTGCAAGAGTACCAACATGGATCAGTGTTCCTTCTTAGCTAAGAGCATCACCTTTGTGTCCTCCCACATTGCATCGCAGGGGAGCAGGCAAGATCCCCTACAACTCCGTCCTACCCACTGGAATGCTGCAGCCACAGCCATTAGGTCCCCCAGGCGAAAAAAAAAAAAAAGGTTACTTACTGAAATATCATCAGTGCGTGTGCCAACCACATCATTCTTGTACATAGAAAAAAAACATATCAAACCAGCAGCAACTATTTCTTTTTTTCAGGGAGGGATGAGGGTGATTTTTAACATCCAAAACCCAAACAGATGGTAAATTCCTGTTTCAGGTTTTGTGGCCAGAATCTAAAGGCTCAGACACATCTGTCACAAACACCATTTCAAGTCTTTCTTCTTCAAGCCTTTGTTTTCTTCTCTATTGCTTTGACACCAACGGATTCCCTCTGGAAATTCAGGAATTGTGCTTGCAAATAATACAGCCCAAGCTTTCTCAAGACCCAAAACCTGGCATTGAGGAGAACAATTGTATCTGTCTGCAGTTTTTTTTGAAAGACAAAATTTACTTTGGCAACGCTCTTCTGCATCAGTGGGTAGAAAGCACCTAGGACACTCATCTGAATCATCTTCTTTTTAATTTTTTTTCTTTGTGTTTACTTCTTATTTCTAAGAAAATCTGTGTGGATCAGACTGGAAGACCTCTAAAGGTGCCTTTCAGGCTCTTTTATAATGTTCTGAGTAGACCAAAAGAAACAAGGAAGGATTTTCATGAGTCTCTGATTTTAAGACGAAGGAAAGAGGGAAGATGCAGCATGTAAGGAATGAGGATATGTCATTCTGCAAGGCTCCAGCAAAGTCTTCTGGGGACAAGGGGTGAGGAATAAACTCTTCTACTACCCCCTGCATATCCATTAAGGGTCAGGATTTTTTTCCCTGTTAAGGGCAGCTTTCTACACACTCTGGGAATTCAGAAGCTGTGGTTGTGCCACTGGTGAGCACCAGTGATACAAGGTACTATCCTTGTAAGGAAGGAAAAAAAGTCTCCAGCCCATAAGGGGATGTGCCTGCAGATCTTCTGAATTGTATATTTGTATTTTAAATTCATCATTAATGATTTTTTTTTTTTTAATTCAAAAACATTCAGATATATCCATTGACATTTCAGGTAGGTAGACAGGAAAGTCACAGAGAAAAGTGCAGTTTCACTCTGGAAAAATACACTTTACTTGCTTTTGTTTTGTCCGTACTTTGCTGCTGTCTCTTGCAAGGAAAAGGAAAGGAGGTGGTTTTTCTTTTTTGTTTGTTTTGTTGGGTTTTGTGTGTTTGTTTTGACTTGATTTATTTTTTGTAATAAAAGACTTATTTTTCTCTTTAAAAAGTTCTTCAAAAAAATTTTTTTTTGTGAACTTTGTTGCAAAAGCAACCAAAATAGAGTTGGCACATAATTCTAGCAAGCAGAGTAAAAGTTTGTATGCAATGCCATCAACGTAAGGCTGCATGAACTGCATGTCAGGATCTTAAGGTCTAATGTATATCCTGGGTCAGTTTTTCAGCAAAAAGATAGGAGTGTCAAATTATTGCATTTGTATTGGCCAAACCTCCCCTTATGTGGGAATTTCAAGTTTTGTGAAGAACACCGGCCTGCTCTCTTCCAAGTTACCTTTCTCCCATCTCCTACTTTTCACTGGGAAAACCAAGGTAAAACTTCAGAGTCCCCTCTGGGTTTTCTGATTAAGTGTAGCTTTTTTTTCTCCTTGTCCTCTTTTTCATCTACATTCCTTTCTCAAGATGCCTTCTGATGTAGCGAGTAGTGAAACTGTTAAAAATTATCAGTTCATAGCAGTGACAAAGTTTAACGTGTGGATTACTTTGAAGAAAAAGCCTATAAATCTTCTCACTGGCTACATCAAGAACACTTCTAGGCCTCCAGTTTTCAAAGCAACTCACAAACATTTGACTAATTAATTTCTACATGAGGCACAGGTCTTCAGACCCCAAGCATGGCATGTTGCATGCACCAGAGCTTCTCACTTTGTCTAGGCATCACTCTGAGAGCACCCTGACTCTAAATAGGGTGCCTGGATGGTATTGGCTTGAAATGTATTGATAGTCCTATTGATCTGAATAAAATAGACCTCTGAGCTGTGACCTGAATACACAAAGAGTTAAAATTACTTTGTCTTGTTCAGAGTTGTGCGAACTCTTGAGTTTTCATGATTCTACTGTTGCAGGAGTGATGGCAACACAACTCCCCAACTTGGTAAAAAATGACTTATGGTGGAGAAGGGTGCGCAGATCATCTCTGCAGATCTAAACCTAGGGGAAATTTTTATAACAAAGTATTTTTTGTAAAAATATCAGTCTGTCAGGGAAAAAGCACCAAGTGTTTGCAGGTACGTGGCAGGGAGACCCCAGCAGCAGTGTGGAGAGGAGCAGCACCAGCACATGCTGCCGTGGGTGTAGGCAGCTGCCCAGGGGACTCGAGGGACATCTGCCTCCACCTTGCCCAGATGAGAAATCTCGCAGTTATCAGGCTCAAGCAAAGCAACGTGGACCGTGGCCACAGGATGGCAGCAGAAACTCGTCGATCCAGTGCTGGCCTGAATTCTTCTGCCCTGCGATGATGAACTTCCTCTATTATAGGCAGTAAATTGAATCGGTTTCTTGTCTGGAGGAATTTTCTGCAGTTTTCCATCTAGAGACCTGCTTTGGTGTTTCAAGGACATGGTACAAAAATAAAGGACAATGGTGTCCACACACGTGTCCCGGGCCCTGCAGCACATGGGGTTCTCCCAGCAGGGACACAGGCACCCCTCAAGAGCATGGTGCAAAGGGCCAGTGGGTTAATTGATGGGAGAACTCTGCTACTTCATCTGAGACATTGCAGAATCACTGAAGACAGATTAATTATGTGTATATACATATATAAAAAGGCTGTTTGTCCACCTTGTCCACCTCCCTCCTCCTCACTGCTCCCTCCCTTCAGGGTACTGGTTAGCCAACCTTTACATGCTTAAGCTTTCCGGTCTTTCCAGCCCATTTCAGGTGCGTTGTTGCTCTTCTTCATCTTCCCTCCTTTTTATTGACTTGTCAGGCTGTGCTGTTGATAGCGGCTGGTTGGCTGTACAGCCCTGAACGCACAGCCGGGCACCTGTGAACCTGCTCAGGGCACTGGAAAAGAAAAATACCCTCCCACTCTCCCTGCTTGTCTATCTGTCTGTCATCCTTCAACTCTCCTCTTGACAGCAGGGATCAGCTTTTGGCCACAGCATTCTACCGATGTCTGATCTGTGTTTCCTCCTTTCCACATGCTTCCCAGTGCAGGAATGACTGTGTCTGAGTTCAAGTGAGTGGAAGGACTTGGCAAATTTCAAATCACTGCTATTTTCTCTGCTTTGATCTTTCTACCCGTTCTCTTTGTAACAATGTGGTTATGGGTTTTTTTCCTTTAAAAGGCAATTATTAGATGTTTATGCAGGCAAGTAAGTTTGGTAACCCTAGGATTTTTTTTTTAACATAATTGTCCAAGTTTTGGTGAGCTTAACTGACTGTCAGTGTTCAGCCAGTGAACTAAGACATAAATTATGTACGCACATCTCCCATGTTCAGCCTCTAAACTAATACCCAACCAGACAGCTGGTTTGTTTGATTGTTATTTCTAGTTTAGCTTCTTCACAGTATTGGCAAAGGAAAGCCATATGATTTTTCTGAAGCCAGATTTGGACTTTTTCATTAAAGACCTTCATCATCCCCAGCTGGGCCTCTGTCACTTTACCTGGATGCACATGGAAAAAAATGCTCTATATCCAGCCCTGCTCTTCTCCAAAATACCTGCTCTTAAATCAAACCACCTCCCACCATCTCTGAGCATCCAACTCTCTGGGTCACACTCCCAAGGCTTTGCAGAACTGCACAGATAACAGCATGGAAAAAGAGGTCAGTGCAAAGATGTAATTCACATTTCCCCTAGAGAGGATCTGAAAAATTCTGGACACTCAGGTTTTGCATCCAGAGCTGACAATACTCCCAGCCTAACTCTTTTCATGGTATTTCAATGCCTGCAGGTGCAGAGGTTGGAAAGGAGATGACATTCAGTATAAAATAGGTTATTTGGGCATTTTTTCCCCCCTCAGTGGAGGAGTGCTACTTCCTCTCCTCCTGGATTGATTGTCCCCCTTTGAACTGTTTTTCCTATCTCCTTTTTATGTTCAAGTCCTCAATTTATGTAGAGCCATTCATTTTAATAGTTTGTTGCAGGTTATATAAAGAAAACAAATTCTTGGACAAGAAGACCAAGGAATTCTGAAGCAGCTTTCTCTAGACAATATGAACAGCACTGTGCCCCAGAGACACTGTGCCTGCATGACACCATTACCCTAAACCTCAGGGTTGGGGGCCACAAATGAGGCTGGAAAGGAGGGATATAAGAACAAGAGCTGGTGGGTAGTCAGGTAGGGTGGCCAGATAGAAGTCCATTCCCGCATGCTGACCTCCCTAAACAATCTTACTCAGTGGTGTTGAGTAGCTGTAGAGATGGGAGGAGTAATGGAGAAAGTAACTGGGATGCAGTATCACTCCCTGTCACCCTTAGAGAGAAGAAATTCCTCAATATTTTACAACTAGGGAAAAGAATGAGCTCATGGCAGTCATCAACCTCTACTGCTAAAGCTCACACCAGTGAGTCCAATGGCTTGAAAGGCAGATGGTGGATCTGAACCTTCTCTGACTCACTATTGATACAAATCAATGTCTATCATCTGTTAGAGAGCTTTCTACACCATTGTGAGCTGGTGTTTTTTTCAACTTCTGTTAAGAAATTCCACCCCCCTCTAAACATAGTTTAATTCTGTTTTTATTGAACAGAAGTCCATATCTCTCTTTAACCAACATTATAATCAGCAGAAAGACCTAAGACTGAAAGGATGTAAAGATTCAGCTAACCATTTTGCTGAAAAAGTGGTCCTGTTGTGATGTCTTTGATTTGGCCCAAAGAAATCCCATCAAAAGATGCACTAAACTGCTGTCTCATAGAAAAACTGAAGTCATTTTATCCAGGCTTTGGGGGATATATATTTATCCCTTCAATACAGTATCTAGTGAGTCCCTAACTTAATTGTCATGTTTTGTAGATTAATATGATATCCTACCAATATTTTTGCCAGTGGTGGATACTTTGAGCTTCTTTCACTTGCAGGATACAAACCCAAGCAACATCATATCACTACACAGTTACCAAGGTAACTGGAGAGAAAGATACGACCGGCTGGGGTTGCACACTTTGTGATCTCACTTCATTAGCTCATTTCTTTACATCAGCTTGCTTTTCTAGCTCCATTTCTCCCTTTTCTTGAAGCCAGACAAGAACTGTGAATCTGCTTAGTCTCTTATGAGAAAGGTGATACTACCCAGCGGCTATTTTGTGAGAGGCAGAAAAACTCTTTGTCAGCCATTTGATGCTGTGATTTCATTCTGGAAGACATTTATTCACCTCAAAAGGGGAATGAAGGGGTGGGAAATGTGTCATGATAAAGGAAATGACAATGCTGTTGTTGTCCCTCTAGCTTGGTGGCCCCAAAATATTGCCTCTCACACTCAGAAGTTCTCCATGTCCAGGGCCAAGCCATGATGTCCGTCTTCCTCCCATGCCTGACATTAATTAATTCTTAGGCTTGTTCTCTAAGGCAGAGCAAGATCAGTGGGGAAATGGTCCATCTGTGGTTTGCAAGGTGTCAGATGGGATTATCTCTTCAGGGATCACAGTGTGAGCAGCTCCCACAGAGACCTGTCGCAGCATTACAAAAGGTGAGTGCTAATACCTGTGCCAGAGGAAAATCAAACTGGAAATAGACCTGATATTCAGAAGAACACTGCATGAAGGTGCAGTGAATACAACTGCTTCTTAAACGCACTATTTAGTAAGCACCCAGATGGATGCACTGCAACATAAATAAAATGTGTTGAGGAACATACGGCTAAAGCTCAAGTGCTTCTAACAATTTGGAAACAAGGTTCTTCACTAGATTATTTAAATTTTTTTTATGCTTTTGCATTGTGAAGTGTCAAGACAACTTGATTTGTGATAAAATCAGTTCTGAAGTATGTTCAATATAAGCTCAAAACTCAAGCCAGGCTTTTCTTTGAGAAGTTACAACACTAGGATGGATAACTATGCAAATGTAGACTGAAGAACAATATGCTGCTGCTGAGACACAGATATAAGACATCCAGAGATACAGACCCTGCTTCAGTTCCTCCCTGCTCTAAGAGAGAGAGGAGAGTGAGAGATGGCAGGAGATGGTGCAGGGTGATGTGACCTTTGTAGCACTCAAGGCCTCCCCCATATGCATTTTCAATGTTTGCCTTGCACTTGCAGTGCTGTAACTTTTCATCTACATGCCTAGAGGCTGCTGTGGCAATGTCTTTACCCTGGCATCCCAAGTGTTCTTACCCTCTGGGCTTTTCACTGGTGGATATGGAAACATTGCATCTATTACTTTGGGACCTTGTAGAAAGCAGTTGTCATTGGCTTATGAACCACTGTTACTTCCCCCATCTCACTGCCCTTTGCCTTGTTACCTTTAGTTTATAACTTCAGGGCCTAGTATATAGTACAGTAGATAACAGTAACTCACATTTGGATACCTATCTACCCAAGACTGTTCATGCACAAAGTCCAGTAACCAATGTATAGCACCCGCACCTGATTGTGCATTCAGTGCTAAAAAAATGTGAGAACAGCCAATAGAGTTTGAGCAGATCTTGATGAAAAACACATACTTACTGCAGGGGAGGTCATCAGGGAGGGGGGATGCACTGGAAAGAAGCCCACAGGAGCATGCTTGCCTAGTGGCTCCCAGCTGGCATCTGACTACCATCCAAGTGCCCAAGGATGGAAGAAGAAAAAATCCAGCCTTTGTCATCATCTGGAGTCCAAGGACTCTAGTCTTGGGGCTTAAGTCCTCCTCTTTGTCAACCTCAGTACAAACTTCCACCATGTCTACATCACGGAAGTAAAGACTTGCTAGACACTAGTGTCAGTAAGAAGCTAGGCAGGGATTTCAAGAGACATTGCTTACACAGAGTTGTGCTTGCAATAGGTTGCAGCAAGCAATGAATTAAATCTTCCTTTGCCTAGCTCCACATCACCACCAGATATGCACTAAATGCAAAACTCAGTGCAGAAAATAGCCAGCCATAGAATAATGAAGCCCAAATTATTTCCCCCTTTCTCCCCTCACCCCCCCATTTCACTGTTTCCAATCCCAACATCAAAATGCAGCAATAAACCTGGGCAATTTGAGCCACAGAGAATACAGATGTGAGGTATTAGAATAACCCTTGTGCACACCTCTCCTTTATGCAAAGCAGTTTCCACCTCTAGCACCTCATCATACTCTATATGTGGTATGATGGGTCAACCATCATTCTGGGGACATCAACCCCCCTGCCAGCTTGTTAACCTTTCAGTGTTTGACTCATTTCAAGCACACATGGTAGACTCAAGCCTTGCACTGCCTCCTCAGCTACACGCTGATGCTTCCAGTGTCCAGGAAGGGTGTGCAAGCCAACAAGGACCCATCTCACAGAAAGAAGCCCAAGAGGGACAACATTTCTGAAATAAGAGGTTGGGTTTGTCCCAGTAATATCTCCTCATGGTTAAAACAAAGAGCTTATTGATATCTTTTGTGGCTCCAGGATGTGTTTGGTTGCCCATACTCTCATGGCTCATTTTTAACAAGGTTGGACTAGATGATCTCCAGAGGTTCCTTCCAATCCCTACTTTTCTGTGATTTTTGTGATTCTGCGGTCTGGACTGGGGACAGTCAATAGGACCATCTTCCAGCTCCATGCCTTCACTATGCCCTATTACACTGTTATGTCTAAAAGACATGCCCAGGGGACAAATTATTTAACATAGGAATAATCTGTCATGCTCCCTCTAGTAGAGACTTAATGCAGATTGGATATGCTATGGGGAAGGGTACGGAAAAGCTGGGGATGGGACAGTTCTATTACACCCTGTGCTTGTTATTACAACAACAACAACAATAGTAATAATAATAATAAAATAGGTAGCTGCTGAATCTCATATCTGTTCCACTACCCACTGGGAAGAAGATACAGCCTGGTCTGGTTTGTAACTTTTTTTTTTTTTACTGCTTGTCTCCCAGGCTGTGCATTCCTGTTTCTCTTTCCATCTTCTCCCTTTAAGAATGAAAGCAAGGACAGGTCACTTGCCTTTTTATATGAGCATCTCTCTGAACATCTCCAAGAGAGGGAAGGAAAAAAAAGGAAATCAAAAACACAAAACAAAATGAGAGAACATTTTTAATTGGAAGTGTTTTGTTTTCGCCAGGATTTTAACTTTAGAGAGCGCCTCACAAATACTCTCTCAGGATCCACTGCTGAACGGCTTTATTCTGCCACAGGCAGGCTTTCATGGTGCAGCACAATAGCTTTTGTTTCAGAAGTATAGGGCAATGAGGACCTTGAATGCCAGAGGTCTGTATTATATCCATAACTGTAGATTTGGATGGTGGAACGGAGGTTGGGGGAAGGTGAGAATGAAAAATTTCTCCATTGTATAGATGGAGTCCTTCCAGCAAACACTGGCACAATAGGAAGCACATTCTTAAGAGCTGAAGCAGACTCTGGATAAAGACTCACTCATTTTGTACATAATGGTCCCTGTGCTTTAACCTTGTACAGCTGCTATGACACCTGCTTTTCAAAGCCATTGTCAAAGAACAAGCAGAGCTTTGTCTGCTGTATACATTCTGTGCCACACATGTTAACATTTCTCTTTTTGTATTTACTTTTGTTTCCCCCACCTTCTCTCTCCCTCTTTTTTTTTTTTTTTTTTTTTTTTTTTTTTGCTTTTAAACATAACAGTTATGAATGAATGGCTGAAAACTAATTTCAGCCTTGATTCCAGCAACCAGTTTGAAAGTCTCAACATATTGTAATGCAGGATAAAGGGCAGATATTAGACTGGGGAGTACTATTTTCCTTTTCTATCAAATCATCGGTCTTTGTGTCTCTACTTCCTCTTCTTTTTTCCCCGTTTACCTCCCTTTCCATCTCTCTGGCTCTGGTTTGAAAGAACTGGCAGAACCAATCAGCTCATTTCCCCTTGAGCAAAAATAGCTGGAGGACTAGTAGCACTGGCTTGCTGTCTGCTGTGACTCACCAGCATGCATCTGGGATGGACTGTGGGAAGTCCAGGTCACTGGTGCTCATGGTGAGATGAGAAATGTTTGGGGCACCAGAGTCCTCAGGTGGCCTTTTCTTGGGCAGGGATCCAACCAAAGACAAGAGCAAAGAAAGCCTGCAACACACAAGATCTCTGTTATCTTCCTCTCACTTTGTGGTCTGCAGTGGAAGTAGGACAAAGACACCATGTCCTTCTGAATTACCTTAAAGCTCCCTCATTTCCAAACTTCCTTAGATGAGTAGGTGCTGGCTGCAGAGGACAATGGGAATAAGAAAAACTGATGCTGATGTAGCAAGGAATAAATGAATGATGACTCTGGCCAATGGAGCAACTAATATCCAGGCCTAAAGATCTGATAGTGAACCATGTAATGACAGGGTTATTGATGACACCAACTCCATGGAAATACCTGTGTAGTGAGTAATCTTCCAATGCCTCATCCCATGGGTGATGGCCTCTATGTCATATAGCAGATTGTGTCTGCAGGGACACAATCAGGGACACAGTTCTGCTTAATTTTCTTCACTGAGCAGAATCAGGACTGGTAGTAGCCACCAGTCTAAGTCTGCCTCTTCTCTGACCAGCACAGATTCCAGCTTTGGCAGAGGTTTAAAGCTGTGGAGATGATGTTGACTATATCCTTTTATGAGCGTACACACCAGAACATCAGAGTAGGAGCAAATGGCTGGAGGTTAAAATGAGTGATCTGCTCACATAAGGTTGGTTATTCCAAGCATGTTGCCCTGCCCCTGAGCAGTACAAGTTAACAGGTCCAAGGTGCAATAAAACCTTTAATAACCACCACCATTAAAATTGTCTGTGCTTTATGCTTGCATTTGTTATTGTGGCTTGGGAGTTTTCCTTTGGTTTGTGGCTACAAACCCATCTCCACTCAAAGGCAGATCTTGAGGGCTACAAGGAAACATCTCCTCAGCTAACCTCCTTTCCCAGAACATGAGTACAGCTCCTGCAGAAGGGGTGGGGAGGATCCCCAGGGCCCAGACTGCCCATCAGATTCAGCCTCTTTCTGACACTGGTTATACCATGGCGTGAGAAGTGACATTAATAACTGAGAAGTGTGTGTTAGGAGTGGTTCCCAGGTCACTAGACACTAGACATATATTTTTAATTTTTCAAAGAAAAAAAAAAAAAGTCCCAAATATGAAATTAAATGCAGGAGGCTGGTTTCTGAAATCCTTATGTGAGTTTCAGTTTTTCATGAGAATAACTTTGACTTATTTGTTTCATGATTGCTTTCAGTTCTAATTATTGACAGGAAGT
>JANIJG010014360.1:0-22598 GCA_024611175.1 Megaceryle torquata
TTCTTTTCTTTTCTTTTCTTTTCTTTTCTTTTCTTTTCTTTTCTTTTCTTTTCTTTTCTTTTCTTTTCTCTCTTCTCCTTTCTTTTCCTTTTCCTTTTCCTCTTTTTTATTTTTTATTTTCTTTTCTTTTAATTTTTTTTCTTTTCATTTTCTTTTTTTTTTTCCTTTTCTTTTCTTTTTGAACATTATTATTTTCCACTGGAAGGAGCTAGAGTAATGATGTTGAATTACTGAAGAAATGAGCATAGGGTCAGCAAAATGGTTAAATAATCTCTAAGAAAAGGAAAAAGGGAATCAGAATCTTACCTGAGAGAAAAGAGGAGTCAGTCATTTTCTGAGATGCAGAGACCTGACTTAGAAACCCTTATGTATGAAAAGTGGGTTGTATGAAAAGTGAGTATGATAATTTTAAAATAGAAATTATTTTCTTCTGTTAAAAAATAAATTATTTGGGTGGAAACAAAGGGAAGTTAGCAGAAAGAAAAAGCCACTCAGATAAAACATTGTCTGCCTTGCTTGGTAAGGCTACAAAGTCATATGCAAGGACTGTTACCGAAGTAAGAAAGTGACTCAATTTATTAAGCAGATTTTTTAGTTTGTTTAAAGTCATCATTTTGATAGGGATGATGAAGATTGACCAATAACTTGAAGGAACAGAAAGGCTTTTATTTGGTTGTTTGTTGGGGTTTTTCTTTTTTGACACTCTGTATAATGTAAATGAAATTTTATCCCATGTAGATGTTACTTGTTTTGGAAACTTTCACCTGTTTTGCTCACAAAAACTGTGGTATTAATTTCTAATCCAGGGGATGGTCAAATGTGGGTATGTATATGGTTGTGGATGCTCACAGACTAGCAGGGTGTTTAATCTGTCTTTTTTATTGTAAAGTACAGGAGATGACAATTTATTTTAAGTAGAGTATTTTTGATCTACAACAGCCTGAAAATTCTGTGTAGAGAAGCAGAGTCTAACACATACATGACAGAAAGTACGCATGTTCTGACAAAACCCCTTCTTAAATGCAGGAATTTTCCCAAAAGCAAGACCTGAAACAATAGATGCCACAACCCAGGCTTAACACAGTCAGTCATCAAATTACAGCAGAAGACAGAGCTGGCCTGGTGCTAATGTGGTGTAGACAGAGCTGAGAGTGGAATTGGTGATGTTTGAGGGCACAGTGTAGACTTGTTCCATGTAACTTGTAAAATTGCTTTCAGAAGTCACATTAGCTATATGTCATATGTGTAAGATAATGTGTGTATGTGATTTTTACATTAGGGTCTCAATCAGGTATGCATTTTCTCATCAGACATTTCCTTGTTCTGTCATGACTCTAATACTAATAAGAATACTTAAGCTTGGTAGTTCATCTGATGCCAATTTTCTTCTTATGTTCCTCTATCATACTAGGTTGGGGTCTTTTTGTTGTGCTGTTTTGTTTTGTTTTCCCCCCAAAATTAGTATTCCTATAACTTGACTTCTATACTATGGCTAAAACAACTAGGGAATGTCAAGAGCCATGAATCTGAATCCTTTATGCAGAATCTGCAAATAGCTCTGTTTCCTGTCTCATATCGCTGGTTGCAGCAGCCTCTTTTCTGCCTTATATTCCATGGAGCTATTTGTGTCCTTACAGTGTAACCCACTATTTTCTCGTTCTGATTTCATTTGCTTGCACACGTTACAAAATGACCTTACAAGGACAGCAGGAAGTCAGACCTGCTGCACTTAAAAGCTCTATTCCCGCATCAGCCTGATAAACCTGACAACAGTATCTTCCGATTCACTCCCATTTCCAGTATCTTGATGGCTGCTCAAGCACAGCATTTTGTTGAAGTTTCTCTTTTAAATTAAAGTATATGAGAGCTGTGACTACTTTCCTGTGTTTTAAGGACAAATTCTTGCAATGTTTGGGATTACAGTGCTATGGCTAGTGACTAATGGCTCAGGAAAAAAACCTTGCATATATCCTCTAGTGTTACATTTATTTATTTGGTTTAGGCTGATCCCTTTTATAGCTCTGTAATTTTACTGGGATAGCTATAAATATTCACCTGAAAGAGCTGCACCCAGCTTATTTTACACTGATATGGGTATGAGAGGGTTGGTGGGGAGGAGGGTTAAGCAGGTGTGTATGTCTCTGTAAGCCTTTTCTCTAGTAATCTTCAGTAGCATGTGTCTTTACTTTCATGAACAGGAAACTGAAAGCTTTTAGACGTAATAGTACAATAAAGAACTTTTGAAAAATGTTGATTCAAAAAAATAACCATTTTAGATTATGGGATTCACCAGAAGACTTGTCAAAATATACTAACAACAATCTTGATCTGATCATGTCTTCACAGTTCATCCTTTTCACAGTAGGAGTAGCCACACAAAAGCCCTGCTAGCTCTTCTGTAACCAAATCCTGCACACTGTAGCCTATATAAAGGCTAAATAAATATAAAGTCCTTTATGTAGCTTGTCTGGGACAGTGAGCTTCCTCAAGGACCATAAAAAAAGGCTGTAGGAACAACTGATTTTGTCTGAAATTAAAAACAAACCAAACCAACCAACCAAACAAACTTTTTATCTAGCCTCAAGCTCAAGTTTGTAAATATTTTGGCAATTTAAAAAAAATTAACTTAAAATTATTTGCAAAAATCAGCCTCTACATGTAAGTATTAGCTAGTCATGTAGTGTTTTCCACAAAGAGTCCATTAACATTTATGAAGCCCCATTTATTTATGAATAAAAAAATGCTAGATTTTTATTTATATGGTAATACTATTTGATGTAGAAGGAGAAATAATTCACTGCTTCTTTTTTAAACAATCATTCAAATCAAAACAAGTAATATTTGTAAGACTGCAAATTTGAGTTAATAATGAACCTCAATTTCAGTCCTGAGTATGACGATAGGTATTTAATGCAGTTACTGTAAATGTGCATTTTATATATCTGACCTTACCCCTGCCTGCTGTTTCACAATCCATAAAAGGCTTAACCAACAGAGGTAATATGCCCAAACTGACTATGTTATCAGAAGTGTATTAATCCATTCATTGAATATCAAACTTGCTTCATTCTTAAAGCTATAGATAACTAGACATGACTAATAGATTACTTCTGTAGACTTCATCTGGAAAATGAATCTGCAGAGGAACAGTGCATATGGTGGGAATACTGGAAATCCGTATTTTCTATTGAATCATTAAAGACAAAAAAGGGAAAAAACACAGCAAAACCATAGTTAAAGAAAATTAGTTATCCACTAAAAGAAGGTGCCATACGATTGGTTGACTATGCAATTAGCAAGAAAGTTAACAGAAAAACACTCCATTTCAAAATTCTGAAGGCAAAGTGAACCTTTCAATTTTTAAGGTATATGTGGGGACAAAAGTGTATGTTATATATTTCCTATGCATTATTCGAAATATTAGTGCTGACTACAAATAATCACATGCTTTTGGCATTATATTTTCATGATGTACTTAATATATTCTGTTGATCCTGTTATCACAAAGACATTATATTGGATGCTTCTTACAGCTTGCAATTTTTTTTTTTTTTGAAACCTGAGATGACATGCAAATATTTTAAGTGATGATCCATTACAATATATATTCTTTATATCAACCTTCCAGTGTTGGGGAAAGTTCTTTCCCCTAAGTAGTGAAGTAAAAATAAAAAGCATTTGCTAAATCATGTGTTCATAAGTGACTAAGCTTAATAGCACAGTTCATTAGTTTTGTGACTCACCTTTCATGATATTCTTGAAAGCTCTATTGACTCTTCTAATATATAATGTAACATTAAGAGTGTTCCTTACTATACAGCTACAACATGATTTGAAGTTCACATGAAGGTTTCACAAATAAGATGCAGAACATACCTTATGTGTAGCACCAGTGGATAAGTGAGCCACTAGTTATCAATGAGTTCCACGTTTCTCTTGGGAAACTGACCCACCTCCTACTTAAATTAAGAATAAAATCCCAGTCCTGATGACAGCAATGACAGAACTGATTTCTTGATGTTAGTGCAACAGAAATTTTGCTATGTGCTTGAGCACATTTAGGATTTTGTAATCTTAATGAAAAAAACTGCTAAAGGAATATTCCACTGTGTGAGTAGCAAGAACTAGGAAGTGAATTTTTTTTTTTTTTCTATAAAATCAAATTCCTATGAATCAGCATATCAGATATCTGATTAATGCCTGATACGGGGTGCTTTTTTATCAGACTGAATCTGAAGGTATATGACTTCAGCAACTACTTGCAGATGAGGTAGACGTAGTGCACTGCAATTGTCAGGGTTTTCGGTACAAGTACCATTCACAAAACTTTTAAAAATGGACATGTATTTGTGATAAATTCCCCACTGTAGAGCTTTTAAATAATGGAAAGCTTATTAATTCTGTTATAATTGCCCTTTATGTTATAAGAAGGTATTTGAAAATTGGCAATAATGTGAACCTACTGTCAGAAAATAAGCATGCATGTTGCATCAATGAAGTTTCATAAAGCCCCAGAATCCCATTCATCTTGTTTTATTGAAGATACTTGATTATTTTGATTGAATCAGTAGGTTTGTTTATAATCATGCTGAACAATAATTGAAGAACATTGTAGTTTAAATGTAACTGAAATTCATTATTGGACCACTTTGGATATAACACATTGATTATTATTATTTTTGTCACATGTCTCATTGCTTGAGAAGTTCTTCTATGAAAACAATAATTCATGTTGTATGTCTAAAAATTCTTTTGAACCTGTATTTAAGTGACCTACTTTTATGATTTTACTGAAAATTGAAATGTACCATGATCCATCATTTGCTCTTGATTCTGTATACACAGAGGGCAATGTTAGAACCTCCATACAAAATTAACAACTGGATTAATAATTTCTTTTCCACTCAGATAAGTATTTTAAAAATATAAATTTATCACTTTAAGCAGTATGAAAAATTCAATATTAGTTTACTGGAGAGAAATTAAAATTTCCTGGAATTGTTTATCACCACTAATATTTACCTTCTTGAAGAAAGAATGACAGTTATGATTCCTTTCACTATGTTTTCTGGATTCAGCCTCCATTATTTCTTCTGCGTTTCATTTTAAAATGGAGCACAATAGTTGCTCAATTCCAAGATCTCCAGAAATCAAAGAATTAACTATTGGAATCCAGACCCCTCAATTGTGTAACCTCAAATCTAAGGTGGTTCTTACAGCAGTCTCTCCCAGGCTAATCCCCAAAAATATTTTAAGAAACAGATGTTAAAACTGAATATTCTTCATCATTCCTTATTCCAATGGTTGTAGGTAAAAAATTATGCCATTCCATTTTGCAGTTATGAAGGAGAAATAATCCAAATATTTTGAAAAAGGTTTGTAGGTTGAAGTTGAGAAGATCAAGTTTTAAGTATGTGACTTGGGAGTACTAAACAGGTGCAAAGAAAAACAATTGCTAATATATCAGCTTGACAAGTTGGAGAAAAGAATGATTTCAAGCAAGACTTTTGCGTGTTCCTGTTAAAGGCAATCAAGATTCAAAATGGTAGAAAATGAGGGAATGGGCTTTTCGAGGATGTTGTCAGTTTCTCTCCTGGGCGTCATAAAAACTTCTTTCCTGGTTGCAATCATCTTCATGTTCTTGAAATCTTAGAGTCAAAATTAGTCATTTTAGTCATCCATGTGTGTTACCTGTCATAATTAATTCTGCTCTAAGCAGTATATAGTAGATTATCTAGGGATCAACTATGTAGTGTCATAATTAACAATGAGCTCAAAAACTAATAAGATCAAACGGAAATAGGCCATCAATAACATCAAAGGGCTTTGGTTCAGGCTGTTAGCTTGCAGGTGGAAAGGACTGGAGCTCTTCAATACCCTTGTAGTTCCAGTGCTAGTCCTCTTCAGGTCAGGATGCTTTGTTGTAAATTTTGTAAATTGTGAAGTATAGATGGAGTCTTCAATAGTTTTGGGGTTTTTTTTCTAATTGTAGGAATGTCATTTCTCTCTTGTGAGGAAAGACTATTTGTTGCCTCCTGAACTACTATAAGTAGCTATTTCAATATTTTCACTATAGTCCTAGTTGATTGACAAGATCATGTAGTGGAAAAAAAAAAAAATGTCATTAACAGGGATATTTTGTCATGGGAAATTTCTCTGGGAATATTTTTTTCTCTGTATTGTACACAAAATTTTCAAGGTTTATCTGTGCAAGACTTCGAACTCAATTTTGAAACCCCAAGCTGCCTAAATAATTCAGATAATCTGCAGATAAACAAGCTGACTTTGTGGCACTTACCTGTGTTGCCAAGCCTATTGAGGTTTTGTTATCAAATTGTCATTCACCGAAGAGTTACCAGATTTGCTAATATTATATAACTCATCACTCCACTGTGCTGAATGGTGCTTCAAGAACTCAATTCTGTTTTCAGAAAGTGGCACTGATTTTAAATGCCAGCAATTTCAGTAGATTTAGTTCTAAACTGAACGGCTCTTAGTGAAGAATCAGGCCCTTAATATTTCATGTATATATAATATATCAGTACTGTGAGTCACAGCAGCAAACTCCTAGGCATAACAGGTCAGATACAAAGGTTCATTTTTCTGTACTGCTCTTCTCATGGGAGGAACTGTCAGCTACTCTTAGTTTTAAGGCATCTTTGCACTATGGGAGCTCTGCAAAGTGGTCAGAGCCTACTGGTAGGTTCAAGTGAAGATTGACATTTTTACATTGCTTTTGCTCATTTGAAAATAAAGACCCAAGACTGACACAGCTAGAACCATGCTTCTTCCCCTTTTTTTTTTTTTTTCCTCCCCCACCTTAGAAACAAACCATCACATTTGGACAGTCAAAACTAGATTTTAGAACTGTTTAAGTATGTAATTGTGGGACTAATTTTTTAGCACAATTACTTCCTTTATGTGTGCCAGCTGGGTAAGCAAACATTGAAATGCCAGTGTATAACTTGTTGCATAACTATCTCTGTAATCACACTAACTGCACATCTAGAATTTCTGAAAATATGTCTAACAAGAGGAAGATCTGACCAATTTTACAGTAAAAAAATTTTACATTAAAAGTCATAAAAAAAATTATTATATGCTAAAATAGCTGTTTGAGCCAATGCTCAGCTTCTTACCTCCCTAAAATTCTGAAGACTGATGGTTTGAATAGTTTAAAATAAAACTTCTGACAGAACGAACTAGTGAAATAAAATTCCATCCTTTAATAGATTTACAGAAAATATGTTCTTTTGTATGGCAGAATTATTCACAATATAACTGTGGTATTATTAAAAACTGCTTTAATTGTGCCCCTGGTTATCCTCATCCAGACTAGCTAGTTTTGCTGAGCAGCTTCCAGTCAGTGCTCTTGATTAAAGTCTTCACTAGCACAAAATGCCAGTCAGGGTTGTTCTAGTGTCTAGTCCAGCAACTAAGAGGCCAAGCCCTCTATTCAGGGAGAGAAATGGGTAATGCCAAGCCTTTCAAAGTTAGGAATCCTTAGGGAATTGGATTCACTGGCTTTAAGAATCTTCAGCATTACTGAGTATCTGAGCCATTGTTTTTACTCAGGTCTGCTAAGAAAATGATCCCCTGTATCGTGAGGTTTGGGGTTAGCAGTGTCAAGAAATACTCAAGCTCCATTAATAAAGATTTCTAAAAAACTTTCACTTTTCCTGAATCAAACTCAGGTTTGTTATTCTATGATATCAAACTACAACTCTGGCCCAGACCCATGGCTCTTCTTTCATACAGGTTTTCCTCATATGGCAAAGGGCATATTTGGTTAAGGTAGATAACTGAAGAGAAGCAGATAGATGTAGAGCTACACACCTCTACATATAGTTTATTCAAGAATGTGTGTCAATTCTCTTATCACTCCCCTCAAGTGTCTCAGCATGGTGCATTAAACAATGTGCATTAGTCCATTCCTTTCTGTCAAGGTTTCTTTCAGAGAAAAAAAAAGACTTGAGTCAAGGGAAGGCATATACTATCCAGAGACCTAGCTTCGTTAAGTCCTCTGTAGCTTTTAATGTAATGCTGTCTGATTCCACAAGTGTTCCATTAACAGTCAGCCTCACCCTTTCCCTCCCATGCTTTGTATATATTTCCTTCACTGGAATAGTTAGCAGATGAAATGAGTCTAAAATCCAGCTCCTGCTGAAGTGGTCAGGTCTAAGTAACCCTCGCTAGTTCTGGTAAACTTTCTGGTTTCAGTCTATTCGTTACCATAAGCAGTATCATAGTCTGGAATTGGTTTGGGGCTACTGTACTAGTAGTTCCAAAATTTTCAGCTTTATTAATGATACATTTTTAGTACTTGGATCACAGAATCACAGAATGTTAAGGGTTGGAAGGGTGTGAATCTTACTCTGCTTAGGAAACTCCTAAGTAATTAAAAAAAACCAACCAAACACCAAAACCAAACTGAAATAGATTTCTTCATCACTTTAAATCTCTCCTTTTGTTGTTGTTGTTGTTTTTTGTTTTGGTTTTGGTTTTGGTTTTGGTTTGTTTTGTTTTGTTTTTTTAAGGCTATGCATTCATCCTAATCTTCAAAAATAGTCTGTGGCAAAAAACTTCATGTTTCTTCCCCACAGAAATCTCTACAGGGTTAAATCGTACCTTTACAGAGGACCATGTAGACTAATTGCCCTCAGAAACAGAAGGTCATCACCATTTCTACCCCTACACTTCCGTGTACTCACATTGCTAAATGTGCTAATGGATTATACAACAGGAATTTAAACAATTTGAAAATCTATATGGAATAGAATAATTTTGGGAAATGGCACTAGAGGCATCTCTTCTAGTCTTGCACAAGTATCCCGTGTAGGCAAAATGACAACAGATTACAATGTTGAGGAAGAAGTTAAACCAGTTCATATTTTCTTCTCTAATTAAATTATGAAAGTGATGTGGTTTCTATTGTTGCAGAAAATGCACGGGGTATCTAGATCATTTTACAGTAGTTCCTGAAAAACACTTTGTGATTATTTTTTTTTTAATTAGATCAATTATTTTTGAGCATCTTACTAAAGCCTTTGTTTTGTCAAGCCACTGTTTTTTCAAGGACAGAAAAATAATTTTAAAATCAGTGTATTCCTATATTACAAATTTGTTTAGTTTTGAAGTGTATCAGTAGATATAAACATAACAAAAAATATACTGAAATATTTTAAATAAAGATTGGAATTTCAAAAGTAATTTTTAGTATTAGATCCTTATTTATATACTTGAGTAGAAGCAAATCTTTTCTGACAACCTGCTGTAATTATGGATGCAGTGCAATTGAAGACCTTCTCCTGTGCAACTCATTTGAAAAGGTGTTGATAGCCTGTGCGACCAGAAGTACCAGTGCTCCATCAGAAGCAGACTTTAACATAGCTCTAGAGTTATGTTCCACTGTCAAGGAAGACACTGAAACATGACCGTTAGCTATATGCTATCATGTAAAATAAATGATGATCCATACATGGCCTTGTACATCAAATGAAGTTGCAAAGTGGGACACTAGAATTATAAGTATGGTTCTTGACTAGACCATCTCTACTGTTGCTCTGCGATCCTTGACTGAAATTGATTCATGGTCATAATGGGAAATTAATGCTTACTGATGACAAACAGCCTACAAATCTTTTGTGTCCCTCCCCTCCCTGCAACTATGAAAAATACACCTGTGTTCCCATCACTTAACCCTGATATTCATTGACTCCTAAATGTCGTATTATAATCTTCAAAAACTTAATCTCTCATAAGTGAGAAATCTTCATTTACAAACTTCATCTTGTAAAAACTGTAGTTGTGCAACTTCAGAGTCCATTTGTTACAAATGGGTTTAATGTACCCATCCAAAATAAATTCTGACACAGAAAACTATTCTAATTTCATTTTACTACTATGATTGAATTTATTGCTTTACCAGATTTTAAAGCTCATTCTGCATCTTGATCCATCCCAGCCTTTTATGACTGAGGTGATAAGGCAAAAATGACATAGTCATATACCTGTATACATGTCTGTATTTATCTGTTAGTCATGTTCATTTTAATTCTACCACAGTATGTTTTCCTACAACAGTATAGATAAATTCCAGTGTTTTGTCATCTTCAAACAATAATACTTAACCTAATTTCAAATATCAAAGCCATAGGATTTCTTAATCATGACCAAGCATTAGAATAGGTGTGAAGATTGTTCTTCAATAACAAGTTAGTGGGTTTACAATCTAAATTTTTCTACTCTCAGCAGTAGCCTTTTTTCTCTGCCTTAGAAGTGATTCTTTAAAATAAAAAACAGAGTTTGAGTGTGCCTAAGAAAACAGGTTATCTAGAAGGATAATGTCTTTCCCCAGTGGAGAGAATCAAAGGCAGGTACAAAAACCTACCTAATTTGTCTGCTTTCCAGTCCTTTGTGTGTGCTTTCTGTTTCTATACAGAAAGCACATGACAGGACTTGACATTCATATAGAGAGGAATGAATGTGTCTGCAATTGTGCTGAGAGAGCATCTATTACCATTTCTGACTTTCCTTAGAAAGCTAAGGGAGAGAGGCATTTCCACAGTTGTCTTCCAAAGCTCCCTCCATTAGCTTAGGTAAAGTAACCCAAAGACAATCACAGCAGCCCAAGTGAGTCACTTCAGCAGTGCCTACTCAGCTTTCAGGGATTTGCTAAAGATCTGCAAAGTTTGTGGTCTGGATCCAAAATGGCTTTGGTCCTAGAATACAGGATTAATTCATATCAATCCAGTGGCATTAGGGACTGCTAGGGACAATGAGAAGGGCCACCTAAGTCACTTATGCTTAGCGGAATCTCTCTGTGTTGCTTTGAAGACTGCTTTTTGAGTTTACACAATAATTGCTACACTCATTTGTACTCCCTGTCCTGATTACCAAACAATAGAAAGGGAGGGAGAACCTGTGTTAAGTCTGTGTCCCTTTCACAAAGCTTATTTTTCCTCTTTGTAAAGCTTCAGCTATATGCCTGAGCAGACAATTCCTGGAAGCCTGTCTTGCCTAGCCTGTATTGTAAATGCAGGTAGAAGCCAGGAATCATTGACACTGGTAAAGCTTCAAAAATTGTACTAATCATGACAAATGTTAGTATTGTGCAGTCTGGACAAAGACAAGCTTTTGCAAACTGTGTAAGAAAGGTTTAAGAATTTATGGCTGTGACTGTAAACATCCTCGTATAGAGTTTCCTTTCTTAATCGCTAGGATGTGGTAAATGACCTTGTTGACACTTCCAATCTCTTTCAATACAAGTTAGAACATGTTAGCCTAAACTGAAAGCATCTCTTTAACACAATTTGTAAGAATGCTTATGTCTGTGCCCTCTCTTGCTGTTCATGAAGCTTTAGCTGTAAATATTACTGATACTGACACATATGTTCTGTAGCTAGTTTGAAAGCATCTCCATCCCTCAGTCCCCTTTTGGCTTACTGCATTTAGATTCCTTCCATAACTGATCCTACCATCTTATTTATGGGTTTAAGGAAGGATATTGATGGTCAGGCATATCTTCAGTTTATGTATCAGTGCAACAGAGAGAAATACCTAACTCTTCCTTTCAGATTCTCTCAAAGAACTAATGAGCATGGCTAATGCTCACTCTGCTAATGACCTAAACTAGGCAAAATAAGCTATTCTTATGGTATGATGCACTTAAGAATAGAGATCAGAAATATTTGGATATCCATGACATGGTGTTATTGAATCACTGTCAACAGTAGAGGGTTTATATCTACTTCAGTGTAGAGTCATAGAATCATAAAATCATGTAGACTGTAAAAGACCCTTAAGATCATTGAGTCCAACTGTAAATCTAACTAATGTAAAGTATGTCCCTAAGCACCACTTCTACAATGGTAGACTCATAACAGAAAAGAGAACAGGACTGCCAGAGAAAGGTGAGAAAAGGCCACATTATTAGACTGTTCTCCACACTGCTCCACTGATCACATTCCCTCACCAACACCTTTTTAAAGACTCCTGGGATGGGACAGTGTCCCTCTACCATAGAATTTCTGCCTCTCTAGATAGAGTGCAGCTGTTTAAAAAAAATGCCACAACAAATAGATTTTGCATGCAGCAAATAAGATAGTGCCCTCCAGACTCTTGCAATTTGATCATCGAGCAGCTCCTCACCTAATACAAAGAGAAAGAAAATACAAAAGATGCTTTTTAAACAACAAATAGTTCATTTTCCTGCTTTCTTAAGGGGGCAGGAGAGGTCTAGGAATCCCATCATAGCTCTTTTTATTTCCATCTGAGGACCTCATAATTTGAAATAGGATGGTTCATGCTTTCCAGGCAGTCTATAAAAAAAAAAAAAAACAGGAAACACCTTTCAGTTTTCCCTCGGGAGCATACAGCCTCCAAGTGCTCAAGAGCTCTGAGTGTCAGCTTGAGGTATGAACCTGAATCTCCTATGAAGTAGTTTATTCCAGTGCCCCTGTATTTCTGTTTCAATTCTCTACTTCTTGTCTCTCCTATGAATAGGATAAGTATCTGTAGCCCTTTATTCCTGCATGAATTAATGAACTAGCTATAAAAGGCAAGTATAATGGCTCCTGTATCACTTTATAAGACAAAGAATAGTAAACATCACAGCAGATGTTGCCAGTCTTCCCAGTATTATTCAATTCCAATCTATTTTCCATCACTGAAGAAAAATACAAATGCAGAATCTGGCAGTTAAGACAGAAACAAAGGAGTACCATGGGTGAATCAGGGGATATTTACACATCTGTCACTTTTTGTGTAACAACTGAGCTTGTTTTCTAAAATGTACACATACCTGGTGAGTGTGACTGCTAGCTGCCTGGGTCTCAAGCACAAGTTTTTCTCATATGCCACGTATAGTAGTCATAAATAAATTTGCCGAAGGAATTGTATAACAGTTTATTGACTAGGGAGGAAATGGAATAGTCACAGAGAGAATTCACAGCAATCTGGACTAAAAAATCTTAATTTTCTGAATGTAGTTCAGTCCCAGGCAACACATTTTTTGGTCATTTTTGGGGAGCCCTCACTATCTGACCCACAATATTTTGGATACTGCTTCAGGCAGTTTAGGCTGATGGGTTATATTCTGCAGTTATTTAAGGGTGTGGAGGGAGAAGGTAAAAGGAGACTGGTAACAGAGAACACCTGACATGATAAGATTTTTAAACTTCTGTCTGTCTAGGTTTTCCTCTGACAGTAGATCTTACCCTATTTTTCAGTATCTAAATTATTTTTCTAAGAGATGAGATGTCCTCTACCTAAGGAACTATCAATATTAGATACATCATCAACTGATGTAGTTGCTCTGTCTTCAAGCCAAAGGGCTCTGCAGGGTTGAGCTGTGTGTGACTAGCTCATTGCAATAGTATAACATAGACATTTGAGGTTAGCTATAATAAAATCTCGACCATATTTTTACCTGCAGTGTTATGACTATAGATTGAAAGTCTTGTGCCACTAGGCTTAACTTTGATTGTAACAAGATATATAAGCAAACTAGTACTTAGAAAATTAGGTCACTTAGATAAATCCCATAATGGATTTAGATGAGTACAGTAGGCTTAATAGTTAATAAAATTATTGAAGGGTAAATTGAGCCACTTGGAATATCTGTGCAAACTATTCCTCCTGAGATGGATGCCTGAAATAGAACCAAGAGTCTACACAAGCCTCAAGCCCAATAAAATCTCTGTCATATTTCTGCATGACTCCTCCCAAATTTTACATGTTTCAAAAGAAGAATTAAAATCACTGTGGGGCACAAAGCTTTCCTCAGCAGCATTGCTGATTCCACATAAAATTATTTATTTATGTATGCATGGTTTCCTCACTATACCTCCCATAGAACATTTGAGTTATCAATTCTGGAAATCAATAAAACACATTTGGTAAGTAAAATGTGGATGGTATCATGCTGTGATAGCTTTTGTAATACTTCCTGCATTCATTATTAATGGTTCATCATGGGATTAATAATTTAAAGTTATATCTGATAATTTTAACAGTCCCCAGTCTGTTACGGTTCTTTTTATTATGATGATCTTATTTGGGTATAACTTCATGTTCTGGGACCAGTATTCTTAATATATTTTCAAAACTTCGGGGATTAATCAGAATACAGTAAATCTCAGGGAATTGAATATATAAATGTTATTTAATATAAAGAAAATGTAAGCTGTATGTGAATCTCATTTAATTTTTTTTTTTCCTTTGAAGCCTTCTGCTTTTTCCTGTATCAGTAATTCACTTCTCTAACATTCACTTACACATCTAAGGGGTCTATCACTTCTGGGTTCCAAAAAAAAAAAAGATGAGGTTGAGAATTTTACCATTAGAATAAAAAAATATAATATCCAACAGTTCTTGTAGCTAAAGATAGTGGCAGTCCAAACAGGAAAGTGTCAAATTCAGTATCAGTTAGTTCTTAGATGAGTTAAACACCAAAATCAGTGGTCACCAGTGACTTAAAACCAAAGTATTTTGTCTATGATATATTATGTATATTATGTATACTCAGGTACAGATAGAGAATCCAATATTACAACATTAATTAAAAACAACCAACCAAACAAAAAAACCAACCAAACCAAGTCCTCAAGAAACATTGCCTTCAAGGAGCAGAAACTCCTTGAAAGCAATGGAACCATTTGTTCTATAAAACTGTGTTCAGCTGAGAACTCTTCTCAGAGTAACAATGCTAGAAAAAATCCAGTGAATTTGGAGGAAAAAAAAAAAAAGAAATGAATAGGAAATACTTTTTTTAGAATGTCCTCAATCTGCTAGACGTATCTTCATTAGGATTGTAAAGTTTACCATCATTTTATGAACCCTCTCCAGAAAGAACTGAGAAACATCTCTGTGGTAAACACTAAAAAGGAAGCAATAATCCAGTTTTTGTATTCTTGTGCGTGCTTTGCTTTTAGAAACTGTATGGAAAAACTGCCTCATTTCTTGCCGATCCCAGAGTAGTTAGGATTATGTATTTCCAGCACTGTGCCTCAGATTAGACATTTTTCTACTGCTATATAGAAACAAAAGCCTCTTTTAGAAGATTTAAGAAGTGGGAGAGGCTGTTGTAATCCTTCAGTTTTGACTCCTGTGTAGCACAGGCCATAGTGGAATTAATTGTTAAATCTTTGAATCCATTAGCTGCTGTGTAATTAGAGCTTTTCTCTCTGATAATATTTTAATTATTTTTGTTGTCCTTCTCTGAAGTGTGTCCAATTATTCTCTTTATTTCTGCTGATACCAGAAACACAGTATTCTAGGGTGGTTTACTGAGTTTCCAGTACTGAGGAAATATGACCTGTTTCTTCCAATTTCTTGCTTCTTATGTCTACAGATCATGTAAATCTGCTTGGTGCTCATTTTTTCACTATGTCATTGGGATTTCCATGTTCTTATCAGAATTATTGTTTCCTAGAAGACATATGTTTCCTTTTTTGTAAGCACGGCCTACATTCTTTGTCACAGACCTGCAAGTTTTCATTTTAAATACTTCATCTGCATTTTTACCAAAAGATCTGATACTTTGATTCTGGGACCTGTTTTCTACACTGTTTTTATTCCACTAGTCTGTCTATCAGTAATTTTCTCTCCATATACACAGGTTACCTTAATGGATACTATATAAAATTGAGTATATAAGATAGGTAGCTAATGACATACACGTCATTTTGAGTTTCCCTGTGCATGTCCAGATACTTTAAGATATTAGATGTTGCCTACTACTTGATTTTGACAAAACATCAGGGAACTAGATGAACACAGCTGATAATATACTTATTATTACTCACTTCAGTATTCAGAAGAAGCCTCAACGTAAGATACCTTTCATACTAGCTTTAAGGAATTGCCAGACTTAGTAAAAATCCTTTGTCATCATCTCTCAAGATGGTTTTCATCAAGTTATGGGCCATCAAATAATGCAACCATCTTGCTCAAGCTGAATTTATAATGTATAAGGGATTTTTCCTATCAAACTGTGTTGTTTTATGCATTTTGACAGACAATACTGAGCTAATTTAAACACAATCTCTTAGTAAATTAATACAAATTGTCACCTTGCATTCTTGCTATTTGAACTATAAGTTTAAAGATAACTTTATTATCTTACAATTAAATCTGTCAAGTTAGCACATCCATGTATTTGCAAGGATAAATGTGTAAGCTACAGTCTTCTGGCAAAAGATTGTTTTGACCTTTTCATCTTTTCAAGCGCTTCAGTTTAACACCTGTGTTTTCATGCATAAGGAGTTCTTTAGGTCCTACACTAAATTTAGCAGTGTGCCTTATATGAGTTTGATAAAAGTCATCTTTCCTTAGTCCAGTTAGGATGTTTGCAATTATGGGCCTCGTTTAATGTCATAGCATATACTGTATAGGATACAACATATTTGAGGAATACTGAAATGTGTGAAAATCTAATTTTTAAAGGCTCAGGGCTACAAGCCCGAGGAATTTTCACTGACATTAATGGAATCACACATAAGGAAAGCATTCATTAACTTACAAAACTCATATTCAATGCTATCAGTAATTTTTAAGAAAGACCTCTAATTTCAAACCTGGCCACTATATACTATAGTCCCTTTGCACAATGCAATAATGGTCAGAGAAATGAAAGTCTTTCTTAAAACAGCATATTAATAAATCTTCTAAAGATTGAAAATCTTCCAGATATGTAACTTAGAGTGCTATAAGACGGCTGGTTGAAAGCTTTCCTTTGAAAGTGTTTTGACAGTTTGGGGGTTAGTTTACATTTCTGGAGAATTAAAATTAGTCACAAAAAATGCTTGTTTCTTCAGAATATGTCAATACCTACTAAAAAAAGGAAACCATGTCTTTCATTCAAAGAACAAAATGTGAAGTGATCTGATGCAGCACTAAAAATCTCATGGAAATATTATATAGGTGCCTGATATTCTCATTGTTTTAAATGAGCTACACTGTGCTGTCTAAATGGTCGAGGTGATCTGGAGAAGGCAGTAGGTCTAACAATGAAAGCAATATTCTTTGAACTTTGAATTAAAAAAAAAAAAAGGAGATTTTTTTTAATTGATATTGATGCTAATACTTTAAAATGGAGAGCCACAATTTTCTATGAGATAAAAACCCAGACATATTTATGAACAACTGTGTAACAGCAACCAATTTTCCTTTATGAGCTCCCTTTACTCTGAGCCCACTAAATCAGCTATAGTTCAGATTACGCTTCTGGGTGTTTGCCATCTAAAATTGCTGCCAGATGAGTGCAGAGGGAAACTATAATCCTCGGAATGAGCAGAAAATCATCATTGGTAGAAGGGACCTAACTTACAAACACAGAAGAATGTGAGAGGGATACCAGTTCACTTTCTTAAAGAGTTAATTTCATTTGTTTTATAAGAAACATGAAAGTCATAGCTTGGGAAGGTGATTTGGTATAACTCAGGAAGTATTGTGCATGTGATCTATACAAACAATTCAATTAAGAATAGTGACAGTCCCAAGTGTTATATTTGTTTCATATATATGTCATGCATGTTCTCTCAGACTGACATCAGATCTTAGCCTTGGGGTAAATCAAGGTCTGACTATGGGTAAGAGCTGATATAAAATGGAGCAGCCCCAAGGTCTATTTCTTTACTTGGGCACTGCCAAAAATTAGAGGTCCTGTGCTCCCAAGGAGTCATTTACACCCCAGGCTTCATGTTTTTCTGGATGCTGGAGTCAAAGTGGCTGGAGAGGATCTGAAGTCTGGCCTATTAATATCTATATTTTTATCTGTCCACCATCCTATTAAGTGTATCAGTTTTTATTATTCAACATTTTTTGCCTTTGACATACCGCATTCTGAAAGCGTATTTATAGAAATCTTATTAAACAACTGAATCTTTCATTGCTGAAAGTATTTTATAATTCTATTTCCCCCTAACAATATCATAGTGGAGTGTTGGAACAGACAGCTTTATAATAAGATAGAATGTAATTGATAATGCAGACTTACTTGATAGTGAAAAATGAGATTGTCACCAGCTTCATGGAAAATCATTTTGGTAGAACAACCTTGCAACTGAAAGGAAAGAAATAACCCAAACCAGACAACTGGTGTCTATTAAAATTATTTGACACACTGCTTTCCTATTCCATGCTGGTTTAACACTTCTTTATTGGCTAGGCTATCTTTGATATAATTTGTCAATCATTGGACATACTGATGTTTCTCTGAAAGATTAATAGACTGAAATAATCAATGAAACAGACACTTCTTGGGGCAGAATTCAGCCAATCTTAACTTGTTTTGAATAATAAATACTTTATTCCAAATAATGCTCCTATTATTCTTTTTTTTTTTTTTTTTTTTTTTTTTGCGTGTGTGTGTGTCTGCGCGCATCTCTGCTTATGTGCACTCTGAAGGGTTTTGAATAAATATTATAATCCATTCTCATTAATTAATAAATAATTAGTTCAATGAGAAAAATATTATAATCATCTACATACACATGAAGGTTGCTAAAGAAAATAGAGGAGAAACATCACCTACAGTAGTATATAAAGCTTTATATTCTGAGTAATTTTATAAGTTAAAAGGAAGTACATTGTGGGTGAACAGATACAACATGTGTATCAAAATAACTGAAAATTGAAAATATATTTCAAAAAAGGCAAAGAAACTGGCCTTTCATAGGTTTGAGATTTTTTTTTTTAATACACAAAAGAACCAAGTCCTGAAATAATTTTTCTCTTTCTCTCTGGAATAAACTTTACAGTTGTAAGTGATATCCAAGATCTCATTTCATGAGAAGTCCAACTAAGGAAGGACATCTCATGTATAAAGACTAGAACCTAGTAAAACTTAGCATCACACAGATTAAGCAGATTCCATTTCTGTTAGCATTTAAATTTCAACTTTGCCCAAAAGCAAACAGCAGAATTAAAGCAAAGATTATAGCTTCCTGTGAAACAGTGTTTTTAAATATCAGCTTCTTTGATTAAACAGAACTCCTGCAGAGTTGACTCACCAGATCTTCTGCCATGGCTATTCATCTCACAGAATTGTCTCCCTATTAAGCCTCTATAGATCCACTGCCAGCATTACACCATGGCCTTTCAATGCTATCATGATACCCTGGGCTAGATTTTTTTTAACATGGCCTTATTTTTATGCTAACACAGAAAGGTCCCCAAATCTAGGGTCACACATAAAAAGGTGATGTTATGGTGTTCTTCATCTATGGATATGGTATCTCTTAGGATCTTGCATGTGTCATACTTCCCCTTCATCACTGCCCCTGTCACCTGCCCCTGAACATGGAACCTCATATCCTGGTAGAGAAAAATGTGGAGAGGATAAAACTGTATTTTATAAGTGGATTTGACAGAATAAAGATGTAAATTTTACAAAAGAGGTGCCAAGCACACACAGTGGCAACTTTTCATAGTGGTTTTATTAACGATAAATGATTTTGAAGCTATCATGACCTGAAATAGCATTGTAATACTATAGTCTTTGCTTCAGGTCTGTTTAGTCTGGAGTAGAAAAGACTGAGAGGGGATCTTATTAATGTTTATAAATATCTGAAGGGTGGGTGTCATGTAGAAGGGGCCATTCTCTTTTCAGTGGTCCCCTGTGACAAGACAAGGGGCAGTGGATACAAACTGGAACACAGGAAGTTCCACCTCAATCTGAGGAAAATCTTTACTGACAGAGGACTGGAACAGGCTGCCCAGAGAGGCTGTGTAATCTCCTTCTCTAAAGACTTTCAAGACCTGCCTGGAGGCATTCCTGTGTGGCTTGCCCTAGCTGATCATCTTTTGGCAGAGGGGTTGGATTAATGATCTCCAGAGGTCCTTTCCAACTCTTACCATTCTATGATTCTATATCACTGAAAATAGGCCAAATTAAGTCCTATCTAGCTTTCTGCTCAAATGTGTGATTGTTCTTTTAACAACTTTTTGTCTGGTTCAGCAAAGAATAGGGCAGTGGTGTTATAGAGGGGCTAAGATGAATTCCTTAGAGAAAGGATATTTGCTGAGAATTGTATGCCATCCTAGAATATGAGATAGCTAAACTGAGTTTAGAGCTTAGGTATCTTGCTCAGAGCAAGCTTTCCTGCTCTTCTGCTGACTCTTAAAGCTTCAGAGCAGGTTTTCCAGGACAGTATTTAAAAGTGGTTTAAAGAGGTATCAGTGGTATTTTGAAAAATGTGTTGGTCACCACTACTTTTACACCAGTTGTTTTACCCAGCAAACACGTCCCATACCCCAATAGTTCTCAAGCTACTATACGGGGAAAGAGGAATCAGAAAAAGAGGGGCACTCATCATGTGTTTTATTGAAGATGTTCCACTATAAGAAAAAGAAAATCAAGAAATAAAAAGGAAGGAAAAAGAAAGACAGAGAATGTACTTTAGATCAATGGGTTAGCTTTTATCTGCTGATATCATACCTTTTCCTGGTCACTGCTATACAAGCCAATTTGTGTCCTTGATTTTGAAAGATTGTTGAACAACATTTAAAAAATATTATTATTTCCAAGACAGAAAAATTTTGAATACTTTTGCTCTTCAACAGTCTGTATTAAAATTATATATCAGGTTCCTCCTCTAAGACTTTTTAATGACAATCAGATTAAGACAAATTAGGCTACAAGGAGTTATGGACATGGCAGAACACAATGGTTTGTCCACATATTTTTAAGACTATAAAATGTTTCTCTCTTCCCAAGCTTCCTTATGGCAGAATATAAAATTGAAAATTAACAACAAACCATTCATTTGGAATGAGTGGTCTTGTAAAGGCATAATGGTTATAAATGATACTATAACACAGGGACATTTTTATTCATTTGCTGTAGTTGTAAAAAAAATGCAATTTACCTGACAGTCATTAAAAAAAAATACCTTCTCTTGCACTGATGAATTGTAGAATTTTTCTCAGATTTAATCACCCCAGATAAAAACTCTGAATTACCTTCCCATTCATGAAATTAATAGTTTATCCCATCCAACAAATCTGTGACTGATGTTTTGCTACTTAGTCTTTGTATAGCATCAAAGACTGGAACTTCTTAATTATTATTTTTAGCCCTTTTCTCCAACTATTTATATTAGAAGCAGTTTTTCTTTACTGCACACACTCCTCAAATGCTCTGAGTCTTGTTGCAGTTGGAAAAAAAAAAAAAAAAGGTTAATATCAAAGAAAAAGAAGGAAGAGTAATCAGAAAAGGTACAAAAACTGTGCCTCTACAAAAGATGAATAGACAACACTTGAGACTGTTGGGGCGGGGAGCATGATCTCTGCTGTCTTCATGAGTTATAATGTATGTGCATACTGTATGACTATGATCCATATATCCCTGCTCTTGCATAATACTTTTCGTCTTAAAATCATAGAATAGTTGGGGTTGGAAGGGACCTTTAAAGGTCATTTAGTCCAACGCCCCTGCAATAATCAGGGACATCTTCAACTAGATCAGCCCTGGCAGCCTGACCTTGAATGTTTCCAGGGATGGGACATCTACTATCTCTCTGGGCAACCTCTTCCAATGTTTCATCATATCTCACCTGGCATTCAGTGTAGATGATGTGATATGTGAATTTTAATTGATCCATACATTTTCTCTAGTTGGGCAGCCTATTTCACGTGGTCAATCATGGACCATTAGAAACTCAGGCTTTCACTTAGCTGATGCTCTTTTCCTTGAAACTCTTTACAGAAAAGAAAATGTTAAGTCCCAGTTTCACAAAATAGGATGCCCAGTCATGTTGAAGAGCAGTAACAGTTAATGGCTTTTCCATATTGTGCAGAATGCCAGATTAGTATTCAGCGCTCCTGTTACTAAAAGAACAATGCAAGGACACCCAAAACCAGTTCTGCTCAAGTCAGGGTGTATTTGGTGGGGCTTATTAGCTCAGGCTTTGTACTCACTCTCATAGTCCATGATCACTCAGCAGGGAGACTTTCAAATGTTTCTGCTCTAGTCTACCTAGCCCATCTTAGTTTGAGTGAACTTCATCAGGTCAGGCTCAGCATAACATGAACACGGGTAGATTGCTTTAAGTTTTGGAATATTCCTGTACATGTCTGTGGTGTTGTCTACAGAACTGCACTTGAAAGCGAGAATACTTGGGAGTACAATTCAGAGAAACATTTGAGAGGCATGTCAAATGTAGAAGCAGAAGAGGATAAGAATTTTTGAATCATCTGAGTTTCTCAGTCTCTGGTTTTCATGGCTAATAGCTACTATAGCTACTTAGTCTTTCTAATATCAAAGGCTGGGGGACGTTTTTACTATTGGCTCTTCTCACCAATCCTTTAAGTAGAAAGCATCATTCATTTATCAGATGCACAGACTCCTCAAATGCCCAGTGTTAAGTGAACAATCCAGACCATTAAATATCCTTAGCAGGTCTAACTCCTCTTAACATTCTTACCAGTTGTTAAGGCATTTATTTTCTTCACTCCACTCACCTATTCTTTTTAATTTTGTATTCTAAGTGTTTAAATATTTCTGGTAGAATTACCACTTCTGTCACAAGCTTTCACCTCCTGACTACTGTACTCATATCCCATGGATACAGCCTGAATGTATTCCTTGCTTATAT
>JANIJG010014360.1:22826-89839 GCA_024611175.1 Megaceryle torquata
TTTCTTTGGGGAACCAAAGCTCACCAAAGTGTAGAAGTCTAATTAATTATGTAGAATGCTAATATTTTTTAAATTAAGAACACTTGTGATTTAACTCTAACATATCATGAATGTGTTTGTAATTGACTCCGACAAGAAGATTATGATTCAGACAAAATAGACATCTCTTATAGCACTGAAGCATAGTGAAGGAGTAAACAAGTTTCTATTACTGTTTTCCCTGGTAAAAGCTCCCAACTTCTGGACAAATACTCTTTAGAGACTTTCTGAGACAAAAATTGCACGAGGATCATCATATCAACAGTTCTGTTCAAACATGTCATTACATGCCACTTCTATATCTACACTTAGAACCCATTTAAGTGTTGCATGCAAAGCACCTTGTGGCACAGCATGGATTTTGCATTGTAGAGAAAGGTGGTTCTTTGAAACTTTGTGCCTTATCAGTTTCTGCTATAAGGACTATTAACTAGTTCTTCTTATTTACCTTATTTTCTGCAACTGATGATCTTTTCCAAGGTAGTGAATCCTGGTTTGCTCAGTCTCCATCAATGGGGATCTGTTCAGTAACTCTGAGAACAGTACTGATCTTTCCTAGATCCGTTTTATCCTTTTTTGAGGTATGAAAATTATATGTTATAAAGAAGATATGAATGCACCACATGTAGAGGGTATAATGCAGTTTGCTGCCAAGGTACTAGTTCCTATACTAATTATTCCCAACAGCGTGTATGTCTTTTTCATGGCTATTGTATGCAGAGTTGCTGTTTAAGATATATCTCAGACTCTAGCCTTATCTCAAGTTGTAAAAGAGATTTAGACCTAGATTCTAAAATTGGCGTACATCATCATCAAGTGGCTTCTTTGAGCACGTGCATATCTTACATAGATGTATATTTACTTGTTCCTTGATAATGTGAACCTTCTCCAAAATGTGAACCTTCTTTTGTTTTGTGATTTTTATTAAGGTGAGATCTCGTACATAGTTTTGAATCTAGGTACAGACAATTCTCAAAGTTCTATCACCTCTTTTCCTGTAACCCACAGTCATGACCATATCACTGTTCTCCCATGGACTGTAGTCTGGTTGATGGTAAAGGACAGTAGAACATGGATGTCATGGTTTAGGGTCGGGGCAGCCCCTTAGACCAATAACAGACACTCTCTGTTAACTTACCTGCCTCCCCACAGGGGAAGAGAAAGGGAATAAGGGAGAGAGACTTAGTGATTAGAAAAGGAAACTAGAACAGCTTTAATGAAAATAACAATAATAAATAGAATATGTACAAAGATATACAAAACCAATATCAAACCGAACCCCCCGATGGTAACTACATCACTGTCACCACTGATGCTGCGGAGCAGGCACTGAGGGAGTCCCAGACTGGGCCCTGCAGAAGATGGGAGCTGTGTTCAGGAGCTGGATTCTGGTACCAGATTCAGGAACACACTGACTGGGATTGAAGGCAGAACAGACAGAGTCCTCCTTGGATGCTTCGAGGAAGGAACCAAAAGAGAACCTGAGCCAAGCCAAGCAGAGCTGGCAAAGTGGGCCAAGAGGGGAGAAGAGCCCAGGAGCCCCCAGAGGGAGAGCAAGCAAGCAAGCTAGCAAGCAAATGAAAACTAGCAAGCCAGCCAACAAGCAAGCAAAGCTTAAACCCTCAAGATCCCTCTGCTTTATATCACATATGATATATATGGGATAAAATACCCTGTTGGTCAGTTTGGGGTCACCTGTCCTGTCCACTCATCCCTGCAGGTGCAGCCTTTCACTTTTCTGCACCCCCCACTGTGGTACACAAGACCCAGCAGTGGCCATGGTCTGCATACCAGTCCTTGGTACTAACTCTAAACATAGGGTGTTATCACTGTTAGCAGCAGACACTGTCTGTGAAAACAGGCAGCTAACTTCAGACAGTGCCATTAGTTAGAAGAACTGAGCTGAAAAGTAAAATCACTGAACAGAATTAGTTCTGTTCTCACTCAAACCAGGACAATGGATTTCTCATATTCCATGTCTCTGCATTTTTAATTCAGTCTCAACACCTGTTGAGTTTACTTCTAGATAGGAGTGGAAAAATACTGTGTTCTTTGACACAAAACCTTCCTAGAGTCAGAAACTCATTTTGAGCAGATGATATGATACATTCTTGTGGCCATGGAAGGGCTAGAAACAATCCATGCTGTTTATAAACACTATGAAGCAATAATAAAATAAGCTTTTCTGTATGCAGATAGACTTTGAGATGCTGATGTGAGTAATCACGTGTAAATTTCACTGTAGCTGTTCAGTACTGAATCTGTCTGGAATGTGGTATCACATTTTTCCATCTCTTAGAAAGACATCTAGAATCAAAGTTTCATCCATAATAATAGTGTGTGATAAAATATTCATCTCTCCTTGCCAATCATAATACACGAAGCATTTCCAGAACATGAAGACTTTTCTTAGGATCTGATCTGGTAGCTTTTGTTTGAGAGAGAATATATTGCAGTAAATCAAATTGAACTCTCACATTTACCAGAGATACATAAAATATAGAAATGTAGGACATCCTGCACAATCTGAAATGAATGTGCTGCAAGGGTAGCAAGCAAAAGCCCATAATAAGAAACCAAAAGTCTATTTTTCAATATACTTGTGTCATATCATATAATATTTAACCAGAATCTCAAAAGTGAAGGAGGCTTTAATGGACTCATAAATCAGATTCTTCTACCTCACAGGGAAACCTTGTAAAAATTGAATTGAGCTATACAGTGGATAGTAACACATTACATAGTAAAAAAAAAAATCAGTTTTGCCTTTTGTTTCTGATGGTGACATTTTGAGAATGTTCACAATTTCATATCAGATAGGACAGTGAAGATAAAAATCTATAATTGTGTCTTAGATCTCTTAGTGGCATAAACTATAAAAGAAACCAATATAGAGTCTTACCTGCAATGCTGATATTCTAACATGGAAAATCAGACTCTCAGATACAATAATGTTCTATTCTGAAGCACAGCTAAAAGTGGCAGAGCTTCATTCCTGGCAGTGATGGTATGTCCGCTATGATATCAGTACAAAGTAGGAAGTGCTGGCACCACATATGATTTCATAAGTTAAAAGGAGTAAAATATGTTACAGCAGTTGTAAGTGAAATAATAAGATTATAATAATAACACTACCTACATTGTATTGTATTTTTTGCTTATAGGGAGAAAGCCAGTATTACCATCCCTACATTAGAGAAAAAGAGGCCCAGAGAAGGGTATAAACTTGCTTAGTTTAGCAGATCAGGGAGTACAGCAGCAGTCTCCAGCATCTCAGTACTCTCTATCAATTTTCATAGCAAGGCAGAAGGTTGGTGCAGGGATAATAAACCCAATTCTATAAGGTACTAAGTGTCTTTGGGAGGGAACTGAACCATGTTTTCATCCCGTGTTCACAGAATTAAGTATAATTAATTTCCTTTGAATAAGAGGAAGCCAAATTAAAAATGTGTCATAAACAGCCAAATTGTAAAAATTTTGAGGAATCCAATATGCCAACTAGAGAGGAAGAGTACTGCTAAGTATTTTAAATATTGCTGTTTATGAGAAGTATATTGTTATGAAAGTAAAATTATCATAATTGTTTTTCAATGTATGATTATTATTTTTCCTTATTTCTGCCTGTATCTAGTAAGAGCTTCTAGTTTGTGCATCAGGGTTCAGTCCCCATTCTCACTTCATCTAACTCACATCAGAGTACTGTGTGCAAAAGAGATAAAAGATAACAGCAGTATATCACACTGTTTCAGAAGGCCTTATTCATCCATCACCTTGGGATTTCTTCTTCATATGAAGAAGATACTGCTGTAAATTCTGCTTCAAGAAAATACACAAAGATAGACAGAAATGCAATGAAAACTCATTCTGAACTACTAGAGAGCTAAACTGTAAAGTAATAAAGATCAAAAACTAGCTGCATGAGACTGCTTTTGTTTTACTGAACACTATGATTAGTCGCACAGAAAGCAATGAAGAATGATATCTGAGTGAAATTAGTTCAAGATAACTGTATTTACAATGTATTTTCTTTTTTTTTTTTCCCTGCAGTTTTTGAAAGTGGATTTTTTGTTTTCTCACCACAGAGTTAAAAAGATGAAGGAGTCAATTTATTTAACAATACAAATAACAAACTTGTCCTTTACTTAAAGCTAATATTTAAAATAGTTTGGAGGACTAGGAAAAAAAAAACCAACCAACCAAAACTAACAACACAAAAATACCCCAACCAACTAAAAAAACAACAGGAAAAAAAGTAAGTTTACATGTCCTGAAAGCTAAATAAACCCTGCTGCTTGCTTCAAAAAAGTAAGAAAGTAACGACAAAGCTCTCTGAAAGCCAGATGAGATATTCAGCTAAATCCGATGTGAATCTAGAAGGCAAGAGTTCTGCAAAATGTAATGAAACATCTACAAAAAAGTTCCTTTCCTGCTATCTAGGATTCAACGTTAGGCACACCAAGGTGGAATGTTTATGGTTAAGGATAAAGGGGAAGGACAGTGAGGCTGATATCCTAGTAGGAGTAGTAGTCTCTTCTGGAGACCACCAGACCAGGATGAGGCATTCTTTCAACAGCTTAGGGATGTCTCACATTCAGTAGCCCTGGCTCTCGTGGGGGACTTCAACTTACTGGATGTATGCTGGAAGTACAACACAGCAGAAAGAGAAAAGAGGTCAGTCCAGGAGGTTTCTAGAATGTATGGATGACAACTTCCTGTTGCAGCTGTTAAATGAGTCTACCAGGGGTAGTGCCCTGCTCGACCTACTGGTTATGAACAGAAAAGGGCTAGTAGAAGATGGTCAGAGGTCTTCTTGTCCATAGTGACCATGACATGATAGAATTTTCAATATGTGGCAAAGTTTGGAGGATCATCAGCAAAATCTCTACCTTGAACTTCCAGAGGGCTGACTTTGGACTATTCAGGATGCCGGTTCAACAAATCCCTTGAGAAGCACCCTTCGAAGCCCAGGAAGTCTGGGCTTACTTTAAGAATGAAATTATGAAGGCACAGAAGCAAGCTGTCCCTGTGTGCCATAAAATGAGCCAGTGGGTAAGAAGACCAACTTGGTTGAGCAGGGAGCTTTTGCAAGAACTCAGGAAAAAAAAAAAAAAAAAAAGAGTGTATCAACTTTGGAAAAAGGGTAGGTGAATCAGGAAGCATTTAAGAATATTGCAAGGTCATGCAGAAAGAGAATTAGAGAAGCAAAAGCTCAGTTAGAACTTAATCTGGCCAGCTCTGTCAAGGATAATAAAAAGTGCTTTTATAAATACATTAATAACAAAAGGAAGGTCGGGGAAAATCTTAATTCCTTATCGGATGGTGGGGGGAACATAGTAACAGAAGATAAGGAAAAGACTGTGGTACTTAATACCTTCTTTGCCTCAGTCTTTAACAAAAAGACTGACTATCCTCAGGGCAACTGGGCTCCTGAGCTGGTAGACAGGGATAAGGAGCAGAATATCCCTCCTGTAATCCAGGAGGAAGTAGTTAGTGACCTGCTGTGCCACTTAGATCCCAACAAGTCCATGAGTCCAAATGGGATTTATCCTAGGGTGCTGAGGGAGCTGGCAGAACAACTGGCTAAGACACTTTCTATCATTTATCACCAATCCTGGCTAACTGGAGAGGTCCCAGATGACTGAAGGTTAGCCAAAGTGATGTCCATCCATAAGAACGGCCAGAAGGAGGATCCAGGGAACTATAAAACTGTCAGCCTGACCTCAGTGGCTGGCAAAGTTATGGAGCAGATCATACTGAGTGTCATCAAGCAGACAACCAGGGGATCAGGCCCAGCCAACATGGGTTTAGGAAAGGAAGGTCCTGACTGACCAGTCTCATCTCCTTCTATGACTGGGTGACCCATCTAATGGATGAGGGGAAGGCTGTGGATGTGGTCTACCTCAACTTTAACAAAGCCTTTGACAAAGTCTCCCACAGCATCCTCCCGGAAAAGCTGGCAGCCCATGGCTTGGACAGGTGCACCCTTTGCTGGGTTAAAAACTGGCTGGACAACCAGGCAGAGGGTGGTGGTGAATGGTGCTGCATCCAGTTGGCATCTGGTGACTACTGGTGTCTCCCAGGGATCAGTACTGAGCCCAGTCCTGTTCAACATCTTTGTTGATGACCTGGATGAGGGGATTGAGTCTACCTTTAGTAAATTCGCAGATGACACCAAGTTGGGGGGAGTGTCAATCTGCCAGAGGGTCAGAAGATGCTGCAGAGGGACCTAGACAGGATGGGCTGATGGGCTGCGGGCAACAGTATGAAGTTCAACAAGACAAAGTTAAGGTTCCTACAGTTTGGTCACAAAAACCCCATGCAACACTACAGACTGAGGGAAGAGTGGCTAGAGAGCCACATGGCAGAGAGGGACCTGGTAGTACTGGTTGACAACCAGTTGAACATAAATAAGCCAGCAGTGTGCCCAGGTGGCCCAGAAGGCCAATGGCATCCTGACTTGTATCAAGAATAGGGTGGCCAGCAAGAATAGGGATATAATTCTCCCCCTGTACTCAGCACTGGTGAGGCCTCACCTCAAGTACTGTTGTCAGTTCTGGGCCCCTCACTTCCAGAATAATACTGGGGTGCTGGAGCAGGTCCAGAGTAGAGTGATGAGGCTGGTGAAGGGACTGGAAGGAAAGTCTTACAAGGGGAGGCTGAGGAAGGTGGGGTTGTTTAGCCTGGAGAAGAGGAGACTCAGGGGGGACCTTATCACTCTCTACAACTACTTGAAAGGAAGTTGTAGTCAGGTGGGGGTCAGGCTCTTCTTCCAGGCAACTAGTGACAGGAGGAGAGGGCATGGCCTGAAACTGCATTAGGGATGGTTTATGTTAGATATCAGGAAGTATTTCCTCATGGAGAGGGTGATCAGGCATTGGAATGCACTGCCCAGGGAGGTGGTGGAGTCACCGTCCCTGGAGGTGTTTAGGGAAAGGCTGGTTGTGGCACTCAGTGCCATGGCCCAGCCAATGTTGTGGTGTTGGGACATAGGTTGGACTTGATCTCAGAGGTCTTAATAATTCTCTGATTCTGTGATTCTGTTAATCTGAAATGCACTAAATAACTCTGAATTCCTCGAAGCTTTCTTAGGGTAAAATGGCATTCATATAGTAAAGACACTGTAGCAACACAAATCTTAGTTGGAATAGCAGTACCAAAATTATGTCCAACATTTAGTGTATTGCAAAGGCTTTTCCAAAGGAGAGTGTAGGACTAGATCTCCAGGATGATTTAATCAATAAAACTGACAAACACCACCTTTCACATAGGACTATGCAAGAAAATGTATCTTAGGCAGGGAATGCATTGTGACCAAATTTAAAGCTTGTTAAGGTCAACAGAGTAGTTTCAGAGCAACTTGGCACTTCATACTAGCTACCAGAGATGTGCAGATCCCTTTGAAGTCACAAATTCAAAACTTAATGGGAAAAGACTGTCATTTACCAAAGCTATCCCAACTACTATATTTGAAGCCATTTTATACTTCATTAGGTTTTTTCCTAATTTCCGAGTAATCTAACATAATATAAAAATACCTTTTTTTAGGTTTCTTGTAGGTTCTATAGGAAATCCGGGTCTGTTACTTTATGCACAAGCATTTGCTTTAACTGGTTTATTAAGCATTATCCACATCTAAACACTCTCAGAATGAAGTGATTTGCTGGCCTGAATGTTAATGTTGTATATATTTGAAGCAGAAAATTTGCATTTAGTTCAGCGGTATCAATATGTAGGTACTGAAGCAGAAGATAGAAGCAGCATGTGCACCCATGGAGAATAGAGTGCTTTTGTAAACAATGTCACATTTTTTTGAAAAATACATCTGTTTTGCTCAATTGACACTCCATGATACTGCAATTATGAGCCATATGTGAGTGTGGTAATTTGGGAAGACAAATTAACATTTTAAAATCAGGACTTGGTTATGTTTATATCATTGTGCAACAGCTTCCATAAAGATGGAAGGGAATTCCCGTACTTCTAGGACAAGATCTGTCCTACTGGCTATTAGATACATTATAAGAACTGTATAGGGGCCACAATGTAGCACAAATCCTGCAAAGGAGTCCTGACAAATTCAGAGCTTGTGTTTCCGGCATGGCCTCTGTTGGGTTTCAGCATGCTTCTACTTCCCGTCAGCAGGTGATGTCTGGCCCTTTTTGGGAAGCAGGTCTCCAAATGCTTAGTGGTTGTTCTGGAGGACAAGGTGATACCCCTTCCCCCCCTTCCTTTTCCTAGATTTTATAGTTCAACTGATCTCATATGGTATGGAATATCCCTTTGTTCAGTTTGGGTCAGCTGTCCCACTCATGTCTCCTCCGAAGATCTTGTCCACCCCATCCCACTGGAGCGGGGATGTTGAAAACCAGCATTGGTACTGTGAGAGCCCTGCACAGCAGTAGCCACAATACATGCGTGTTATCAGCAACTTCCAGCTCTCAGTGCAAAGCACAGCACTGGGAGGGGTGCTATGGGGAAAATTAACTCCAGATCAGTCAGACCCAATACAGTCTGTTACTTTGAAAATAAGCTCATCCTTCTGAATTCTAACTAAAGAATAATCAGGTATTCCAATCCTGTTACCATACATGAGAAAGAACAATAATATACTCTGCAGTATAGGTCATCAGTATAGATATTTTTATCCTAGGTTGTATTTTAATTTAAATAATGTTTGGGGTTTTTTTTGATGTGGATCTTTTTCACAATAATGAGATGACATAATGTCTGCATTGGACATCAGGCAGGTAGAACATTTAAATTATCTTAAATAAATGGGGAAGATAAAACCACCATTACAGAAAAACAAGATCAAATACAATTTACCATGAGTCATTTATTAAGCTATCATTATTTATTTTCTCAGAATTTATTGGAGTTGCTGCCAAAATACGAGTCATGCATGTAGTGGCATTATGGGTTAAATTACTTTGCTCAAACTTTTTTAAAAAGATGGAAAATATCTTAATCCAGGGGTTTATTTTCTACCTTTTCTAACACATTTTTTTCCCCCAGGCAGCTATGTCTTTGTGATGATGAAATTCTTTCCCAGTGTAGTTTCCTGCCAACTGTAAAGACAGCATGTTCTGGATATGACCAGAGCTCATCTTGCATTGTGTCCACTCCCTCAGTACCATACTTGATTGCTATATCAATAGCATAATTTAAAATGAAAGCATTTACAGATGAGATTTCCCTAGGATTAGGAATTCACAACCTGCAGCTCAGGAACACATGGTGCTTAATCTCTAGGTGAAGCTCAAAGCCAAGGTGGTGAGAGTGGCATATTTTCAAATATGTAAACAAAAGTTGCTGAACTTTGTATAAAAGTAATGTAAAAAGGACATGAAAGCCTTCTTTTTTCCTGCCTTCAACTTGACCTCTTATTCTCTACAATGTCTTGAATCCAAGGTTCTCTCATCATCTGAGTGTGAGCAGCAGTACCAACTCAAAATCTTGTTGCAGAAAGGATGTTGAAACAGGATGAGGAGCACAAAGATTTATTGTTGTGGAATGCAGCTGATGACATGCATTGATTCCAAAAGTGAAAATTACTTTTGGGGAAAATTAAAAATGTGAAGAGAGAAAATAGAAAAAGAAGTGGAAAATCCTCCCTAGCTGGTAGGATGGAGAAACGATGGAGCTGCCAAAGAAGCATGTTTCCCTGGACATTTCCCCTGTGTAGCTTGTGGTCCCAATGTGACAGTTTCCCCTTAGTGACTATGTACCTTTTGTCAGGAGCCATGCAAAATCCTTACTGTTTGTTCAGAAAATACCACTTTTTGGTCTTACTCTGTTGTGGACAGCCAGCTGGCATTCCTTCACACATTGGGATTTTCAATGGACTCCTGGCAACTGTTTCCCACTTAGCCCTCAAAGAAGTGTCACACTGTTTTACAATGTAATTTTGTTATAGTTTATTTCTTGCATAATGAGCAACATTGACAGAGATATTTGCAAATTGTTAAATACTCTGGCATCCCACTGGTAAAACCAGTAGATTATTATTTCAGTCTGAAAGAGCTTTAAACAAGATAGTAATTTTATACCTTCCATCCCCGATATGTAGAGATCCAGAAGTAACCTGGTTGTCTTTGTGATGGCATCTTAAAAATCATCAATTACCAGTAACAAGAGAAGAGTGAGCCTGATCATTCAGGCTTCAATTATGACATCTCTTAAGCTGGATGACTTTTAGCTAAATAATCAATAATTGCTTTTCAGATATTTCAATACTTGGTTCAGGAGCAGGATTCACAGTGCATGTGCACACCACAACATATATACATTAAATATATATTTGGTCATATGCTTCATATGGTAAAAAATAGTAATTCACCAATATACTTGTTAAGAGTCCAGATATTTGGAGGATCTTTTACCAGTTTTGATATAATCACTTATTTCTGTTCATGTCTGGTCACATCAGTTCTTCAGTTATGGTTAAAACTGTGAGCAGGAAAAAAAGAAACATTAAGGCTTATCAGCAGGGAGTATGTAAGATTTTCAGCCTATATACAGATCAAACGGGGTTTTTCACTGTCTTCTTACTATGCATGTAAACTCCTTAATTGTGCACCAGTCTGTGGCATGAACAGGACTCTAAAATTGTGAGATGTTTGTCATGGATTTTTTAGGTGTATGTTTCTTACCTCATAGGTGAATATCATATCCCATAGGCAGGGTCCTGTGGGAGGATAAAGAAGGAAAATAATGGTATTTTTCTAATTCCTCACCTAGCAAGGCTTCCTATGCAAGTTTATTAATATTTCATTATTCCTTTAGCAGACTTCTTTTCACACTTCTATGTTCTCTTTTATTTACAACTGAGGAACACAGGGTCTTTTATGTTATTCATTAATGGACATTTATTTCACAAATGCTGGTGGCTGTTGTTTTTTCACGTAAAACTTCTGTGCCACAAAGACTCTGCTGGCTTGGTTGAAGGGTGCTAATGCAAGAGGAGGAATACTTGAAAGAATCTACTTCCTATCTGTATCCAAGTCAAATTGGTTCAATTTAATATTTGGTTGGTTCAATTCAATATTTGAATATAAGTAAGCAAATCCCTTCATTCCATCATAGGAAGAAATCACAGAATCACAGAATGGTTTGTGTTGGAAGGGACCTTTCAAGGTCATCTAGTCCAACCCCCCTGCAGGGAGCAGGGACATCTGCAGCTAGAGCAGGTTTCTCAGAGCACTGACCAACCTCACCTGGAATAGTTCCAGGGATGGGGCATCTACCACATTTCTGGGCAGCCCGGGCCAGGGTCTCACAACCCTCAGTGTAAAAAATGTCTTCTTTCTTTCTAGTCTAAATCTCCCTCTTTTTGTTGAAAAGAATCACCCCTTGTCTTATCACAACACTGCTAAAAAGTCTGTCCCTATCTTTCTGACAGGTCCCTTTAAGTACTGAAAGGCTACAATAAGGTCTCTCTAGACCATGTCACTAAGCGTCACATCCAATCTTTCCTTAAACACCTTCAGGTGTTTAAGGTGGCGACTTCACCACCTCCCTAGGCAGTCCATTCCAGTGTCTCTAAATGAGACATGGTTTTGTCCAGGACCATACAGTCTCCTGAACGTATTTATTATCTGGATGGAAAGATATTATCTGGGTGGAAAGAGGTGGTCTGGGTCACCACATAAGGCACAGGGAAATGTCGCTGTAATTATTCAGAGCAGTAAGAAGGATATGCAGGCTGATCTTGTTAGAATCACAAGTGAGGCACAAGACTGTATGTGTAATAGCAACTGAATGAATTAATAGCTTTGGCAATATGACAATAATATACACCGGGTTTGTTACTGGCAGTGGAAACTATTAGTGTAGCTGTCAGAACTGCTTCATCACACCCAGGTTTTGCAACAGAACTACTTTAAGGACAAGCCACATACTTAAAAAGCCCTTGGGGTCACAGGTGGTTTTAAATTTTGATTGATGGACATTAGTTGCCATCTTTGGTTATATTTGTATGTTCTTTCCACCTTGCTTTTTCTTTTTTTAAATGAAAGCTGTACTGGTAACCAATGCTTTCAGTATTTTTCTCTTATCATAAGGCAAAGGTATATGTCATCAGAATTCCAACTCAAGTGATATGTCTGGGCCTAGAAATGTAATTTCAGTTTCATGTGACTTTTGTTTATCAGTTAACATGAGGTTTTTAGTATTATTCTAATGTTGATGAATAAGACTGTCTACTTTTAAACAAATCATACCTTCCTTATGATACACAGGACTACTCTTGGCTCACTGTCAGCTCTATGACCAGAACGAAAACCTACCCTTGGCTAACCAAGCTGACTAATACATCTTAGCTCAAATGTCTGTGAACTGAATACTCAGGTCAGACATGCAGACAGCAGTGAATATGCAGCGGCAGGAAACAAATACCTTCTAGCAAATACTTTTCTAACAACCCCAGTGATATTAAAAGGACTATTTTATTCACATGCTGATCTTCACATTAAGACATCTTCTTCATCATTCGTTTAATTTCATAGTGCTAATTCCATACATATATCATGAGCCTTACTTAAAACAAAAACCCCAACAATGCTGAACTATGTATTTCAGAATCAACCAGCAGAACTCTACTGTATGTGTTCATCTTGTCTAAATGCTAAGCTAAACGCAAAACTTCTGTTCTCTGACTTCCAGGAGCTAGGCTGAGCAGTGGGGGTTTCAATTAAAAACCACAGGAAAGGAAAGGAATATGTCAATAAAACCACAGACTTGTAAGTACTGCATACTAGTTTGCAAACAAACACAGCAAGCATTCTCTGAGTATGAGTCTATTACTGTAAATTTAGACTGAATGCATGATGTTGAAGGTGACTGTCCCAGCATGATCTTCCTTCATTTCATGTATAGTGAAATGCTCTCTAGCTTTACATTCAATAGCTTGATCTAATCAGTCTGCAGTGAGACAGAGGAAAATGCCATGAAGGGGAGAATGGCTTGAGCCAAATTAGCAATGTTTTGTTCTATTTCAAAAGAAAATGAGGACTGTAAAAGAAAGAGTAGAAGGTGAAAAAATAGAAAAAGTCAAGCATTGACTCTAAGGCAATATCCTGTGTGAGATTTTAAATGTAGACATCAGTTGAATAGAAATGTAAATGCAGTGATTTGCATTATAAAGCTTTGTTAAATAGTAACTGTCACTAGAACAGATTACGTTGATAATTGATTAGTTATAGACTGGGTACAGTCAGTTTTTAAAAAGGTTACATTAGGAATTGCATATTTTATAGTGAAGAAATTTTGAGTAAGAATAGCAAAGGTGAAAAGAATTTATAAACAATTTAGAATTCATAGAAATATACATACCCTAATGAATTTTTTAAAATACAGTGCACCCTGTAGTGTTTTTATTGCTCTCATATTAAAGAGAAGAACTAGTAAGAGAAAAACAATGTGGTTTACCTAATTAAGTGAGCAAAATGCAGCTTAAATTTACAGAAAGTTAACAACTAAAATTAAATGTATTGGCTTCACATTATGTCTGAACTGTTAATAAAATGAACTTACTGATTTCTCAACTAATAACAAAATGAAAAGGGGAAACCTAGTAGCAGAAAAAGTGCACAAATATTCAACTGATTTTTTTCCTCTTCAGCAGTCATTTCTTTATGCAATTCTTTCCTAAACAGTGAACAAAAGCCATAAAGGAAAGAAAGGACATCAGCTTTGAAATTTGATGATGAGTTTCTTTGACTATGTAGAGGCTGAGCTACTGGTTTGATAAAGATTTTCAAAGATGCTCAGCACTGACCTAATTCTGCTGCCTTTAAAATCTCTTGGTATTTACAAATTTCTTCAGTGTGACTGGAGTCACACAGAAGCTGAATATTTTTGAAAAGCTTGGGTTTCATCTTACAAAAATGTAAAAGCTATAGGTACTATGGAATTATGTTCATCTCCTTTCTGAAAATTGCAGTGGGTACATGCTTTAATAATTTTTCACAAAGAACAGCTCATAATTAAAAAAAACTAACTGTCTAAATCAATATGAAAGTCTTTGCAGGACATATGAAATGTCAACACACCACATAAATATAAACAAGTGCCTGACAGTCACTGAAAGTTACAGCCCTGCAGTATATGTTTTAAGATTACATGGGCTGAAGAACGTGTTGCCATAAGCCAAGGAGTAGTTGTTATTTTATGACTGTGTAGCCTAAATATTTGAAGAAGTGACATTAGTGACTCTGAGATAAATTCTGTTTAATCTCATTTCTAAAGATGCTTGGTATCAGGAAAAGAGAGCCCAGGCTGTTAAGAATGGTGAGCAGTAGAGGTGGCAGAATATACACCTCTGTCATTCAAATATAGAAAAGTGCACATTCTACTGAAAGTTAGAGCTATTAATGTGTCTCAGTATGGATGCCATAGTGTGAGCTCTCATCTGATGTTGAAGTCTGCCCTTAGCTGACTTAGCTGAAAATAGCCAGATCATTTAGTCTAGGATGTCAAAGAAAACCACATATAATGGTAACTGGATCACTCTCCTGTGTCCTCTTAGAGGAAATTAATTTCTCCTAAATGTGTTAATGCAAACAGTCATCTTGATTCAGAGAGAGCCTGGCAGCAGGAAAGGGGCTGAAGAGGCTTAATTCCTCTTACTGTCCCTCCCCAGCACTCTACCCTGAGAAATCCCTCTCAGCATACCTTCCCAAAAAACTTTATATCTGTTCCTAGTTTGTTAGTTCTCATTTTTTTTTCCACTAAAGAAGTATAAAAAGGAGGGCAGGATGAAAGTCTTGGAGACAAGCTCGAGAAGAGTTTTAAGGGGAAGACAGCAGAGATGAAGGAAAAAAGAAGTGCAATGTTCAGCGTAAGTGTGTGGTGTTCTGAAGAATACATTAGTCCAATAGAGGCATGGCAACTGTATAAAGCCTGGTTCAAATAATTGAATTGTGATAGCTTAATATATAGTTTAATGAGTATTTTACAGAGCATAGAGCTTAGATTCTTTGATTGTGTTTTTGGTTCCTACATGTGGTAAAGGTTTCTGATACATACCTATGCAAAATCTTAACCATACTATGCAGAGGTGTATTAATATATAGGGCTTCTAGGTTTAGATCATCTCATCTGCTTCCAGCTCCAAACTCCTCACTCAGTATGGTCTGCTTTTAACATACTCCCCGTTGGAGATGGGTGCTATATGATGTATAGACTACAGGGAAGATTTTGGAATTGTCATTTAGCTTTGTTTTTTGAGGTTTTTAGATAGGCAGATCTCTAACTGGCCTTAAGGGCATAAAATGTTAAGGGTGTTCCTTGCCTTATGTTAAACTCAATGGAAAATACCCCACTGACTTAAATGAGAGATGAATTAGACTTTCTGAAATAATATAAAAATATAACTATTTCCACCCTTTGTCATCCACTTTCTTTCTCAACTGGCAATTGGTCCTAGAAGGTATTGAGTGTTCTATGTAATTACTGAATGTAATCAGCTTGCATTGCGTGCTTACCTCTCCCAAGAACTTTTCATCTCCTTGGAGAATCAAACCCCTGATTTATTTATTACTCATCCTGAAAAAGAATAAACTAAATATTAAAAACAACAAGAAACAAGAAAGGAAACATAAACCAAAGGATTTTTACACAATTAAAGGTAGATGAGTTGGTAGTAACAAGCAAAATGAGAGATAGAAAAAACCTATGTCTTATACTGAACTTTACATACCAAGTGTAACATAACTCATTTCATTTGCAGAGACAAAAAACCTACTTCAGAGACAGGAATATAAACCTGCAGAGGATGACTGTAAAGGTCCCTTCCAACTCAAAACATTTTGTGATTCTATGATCATTCTAAACAAAGAACACAATGTCAACTAATTAATTTTAATTTGATCAACTGACTTGTATGGGTTCACTTCAGTTTTGGATGACTGTTATGATGAGTGAATGATAATTAATATGTACCTCTTATGAACATAAGGCACAAAGCGTTTTGCTACAAACTGTGTTTAGTAATGGGAAAGGTGCCTTGAACATCCAAGAACTTGGATACAATGTGTCCTAGAGTTCAAATGACTTTGTGCAGAGTTTTCTAATTATATATATATATATTATATAGCTGTATACTTGTAGGTAGTTGCAGTTCTTTCCCTTTCCTTTTTTGCTTCCCTTTCTTCCCTTTGCATCGTTTCTTATTTTCAAGGGACCTTAAAGTGTTATATACACAAGTGTGAAATAAAGCAGCAGCTTCCAGAAGGACCATGAACATATCTTCAGTATGTGACTTTGTTGGCTGGCTGAAACTCTATAGTATATACCACTCCAAATAGTGCTAAATTTCACTCATTTCACAGTTCTGGTTGTATTTTGTGATAGTACAATTATCTCTCTCTTGCAGTATTAGGAAGGCAGCTGCTACCAGGGTCCATTCAGAACTACATTTGCCCTTTCAGACATTATTTCTACCACTCTTGATCTTCTGAGACCTTACTCTGAAAACCAGTTATGGGCTGTCATAATTTGTCTTCTCAGACTTACCATGAAGGCTATCCTAAAGATTTACTCAATTTTTAAATACTAGATTAGTAATTCAGAGCAAAACAGACTTTTGTGTAGAATTTCTTCTTTAAAATGGAGAATCCTATTGTTGTTTTTTTAATCTGATTCTCTTAAAACTAAAATCTGTTCCCCTTGAATTGAGGATGGGTGAAATTACTCAAAGATTTTTTCTGTAAAAGTTCCATGCCCTTTTTCCTGAGTGCAATTACAGTGATGATTAACAAATGCAGCACTACAGATAAGCAAATGTATAATTCATATGATTATACCTAGTCAGAGCTAGAGATTTCTTTTTCTCCCATTCTTTACAAATGGAACAGAGATTCTATCTTCTTAAGCCTTCTTGCTCTTCCTTATTTCACAAATGAAACACTTAATTTAAATAATACCAAAATGACATAGTAAGTTTTGAAAACTTTCATTTTATATTTTTGGCCAAAACTATTCTTTGAATAGTTTCTCAATTTTCTCTAAACACCATTTACCCCAACTTGGTAAAAGTTCCCTGGCTGTATAGCTTAGTATTATGTTGCTTTTATAAAGTATGTAAAACACTCTGAAGCTCTAAGATGTACGATGAAATCTTATTGTTCCTTTTCTTTTACATTTCAGATCATTTCCTGTTGGCTTCCACTGACTTTGAATAGGACTTCAGCTTTTTCAAGCTGTACTCATTCTGCAAAAGCAAGAAAAGTGAGTAGCAGACATAAGCAATGTTCAACAGTCTGTACAAGCATTTCTAGACCTACAGAAAAATAAGTAATACTCATCAGTCCATTGTTTCTTTGAGTGTAAGACTCAAATAACTGTCTCTCTTCTCTTTTTCAAAAGCATAACTCTTCTATATTAATCCTAAATTGAGATGCATAATAATTAAACTGATTAGTAACAAGAAACTTTTTTTATCCAGGCACATTAAATCTATACCTGTTATGTACTTTAGTGTTGTTTAAGGATATTTGTTGGAATTACATTATCTCATTCTAAGATCAGTCAAAAGTATTCAGTGTTCCAGAGCTAAAGCATGCAGGAGTGCTTGGTATCTCTAAAAGTAAAAAAACCTGAAGGATGAAAGACAGCTTTGCACTGTTACATTTTCTATGTGTAACTGTCAAAGTGGTTTATTTTATGGAAGATTTTCCATGTAAATACTGCTTTAACTATATACTAGAAACATACATATTTACTTTTCTTAGAATTTACATAAAAGTACAGACTTTTTCTACAGTCAGCAGAGCAAAATCTCTGTTATAGATAACTTCCAATATTCATTACTGGATCTGGGTTTGGGCAATTTAGCAAGAGCTTTATGTTACAGTAAGCTACTTTCATATATCTTTTATGTATCTCTTGTTCATGTTACATAGCTGGAAAAGTTAGCATGACAGTTCTCTCCAGGAACAGTCAGTGTGTTTGAGTGAAAGAAAGCCTTGTAAATATGCTGAAAGGAATACTGGAAAGGTAGATATTGGCCAAAACCTAGAACTTCAGAGCTACAATCATATAAATAGACTTATATTTCACTTCAAATACCAAGGTAAAATCAAGAAAACAAAAGTATTGTATACATTTACATTTTAAATTGTGTAATCATGTTATTATCTGAAACTAATACCGTGCTATTAAAATTTAGATAAAGTGTCCTGCAATGCATACAAAATGTTCATTTGTTGAAGGCCATTAAGTTAATTTCCTGGGAACGAGATTAAATGCAAGGCATTTACATAATCATTAGTTGTAAGGTGTAGAATAGATAATTAAATATTCCACCACATTAATTTATATTTAATTAACTGTGCTTCCATGATCCTTCTGCCTGAATATTAATATTGTGTAAATAAACAATTAGGATGCATGCATTGCAAAAGTTATATTGTGAAAAATGTGATCAAAGAAATTATGTTAAATCTGTTTAAATTAATAAACAATTAAAGATTTCGTAAAGCAAAAACTTTTGAAAGTTTTACTAAATAGCTCAAAGTACTATGATTTTTAACACTTTATTTCTTCAATGTGTCAGAGTTCTCATAAAGTTTTAATTATAGTGTTTCCTTTGTACATTTCACAACCTCTCATTCAAATTGGTTAACATACATAAAATCTAGTAAAGCATGCAGAATGAACTTTGAAGCATGAAATTTGGAAAAGACAATAAAGCCCTAGATAAATTAATGAACATTATATTTTCTAGTAAAGGTACACAGTTTCAGAACATTTTCTAGTAAAGTAATACAGTTTCAAAGCTCCTGTTTTCAAGCTAAAAAGATACAATTTAAAAGCATTCCATCCATACCTGACAAGACCAGAAGCATTTCTTCCCTTTGAAAAAACATATTCTCTCCAAAACCATTTTCAGCTGTGTACATAGATGAACGACATAGAAAAGGCTGAAGTGAAATTCAGAGCATGTTTTGTTTCATGTAAATGTAAGTTATTCATTGTTGTTGGCCTATAAAGACTGATCTGACACTCTCTTCTGTTGCTAGTAGGTATCCCTGTAGGAATTACCTGTTCTTTAATATAGCACTTACAGATGTATACAGTGGTATTTTCACAAATGGAAAAGAGTCATAGGAACATAGAGTCTTTTAAATTCCTCCAGGGACAGTGACTACCACTTTCCTGGGCAGCATGTTCCACAGATTGACAACACTTTCAGGGAAGAAATTTTCCCTAATATCCAATCTAAAGCTTTCCTGGTGCAACTTGAGGTTATTTCCCCTTGTCCTGTCACTTGCTACCTGGAAGAACAGATCAACCACGACATCACTACAACCTACTTTCAGGGAGTTTTAGGGAGTGGGAAGGTCTCCCCTCAGCCTCCTTTTCTCCAGGCTAGACAACCCCAATTCCCTCAGCTGCTCCTTGTAAGATCTGTGCTCTAGATCTTTCACCAGCTTCACTGCCCTTCTGTGGACACACTCCAGCACCTCAATGTCCTTCTTGTAGTGAGGAGCCCAAAACTGAACATTGCAGTATTCAAGGTGCAGCCTCATTAGTGCCAAGTACAGGGAGACAATCACTTCCCTGGTCCTGCTGGCCACACTGTTGCTGATAGAAGCCAGGATACTGTGGTCCTTCTTGGCCACTTGGGAAATGCTGGCTCATATTCAGCCAGCAGTCTCTCAACATGCCTGGGTCGTTTTCCACTGGGCAGCTTTCCAGCCACTCTTCCCCAAGCCTCTATCGCTGCATAGAGTTGTGATATAAGTGCAGGACTTGGCACTTGACCAACTTCCTACAGTTGGCCTCAGCCCATCGATCCAGCCTGTCCAGATCCCTCTGTAGAGCCTTCCTGATCACCTGGTTGTCCTGTGTGTGCCATATGATAGCACTTAGGATGATCTGCTCCATAACCATCCCTATCATCAAGGTCAGCCTGACAAGCCTGTATTTTCCCAGATCCTCTTTCTGTCCCTTGTAAATGGATATCACATTTGCTAACCTTCAGTCATCCCAGTTAACCAGGTCTGCTAATAAACAACTGAAACTGGCTTGGTGAGCACTTCTGCCAGCTCCCTCAGTACCCTTGGGTGGATCTCATCTGGCCCCAAGAAGAATTGTAGCATAACAACAGGGAGAAGATACCTCCGGAAAACTATCTGAGAGGAAATAAAGAGAAAAAAGGAAACTGTCAAATAGACTCTTGATTTTGGGGGACAGTTATGTATTATAGGAATCCTCTGCAGACCTTTCTTTGATTTTCTGTGGGCTGTGCTATGAAGGACCGAATAAAAAAAAAGACTTGTCTGAAATTTTACTGTTATGACTGAAAAATCTTGAATTCCCACTGCTTTTGATTTGCAGGGTACCGGGACACCTGAAAGTCCAGTTGTGCAAGTTGAGAGGGCTTTATACTTCTGAATATAGGTCTATCCAGAAAGTATTTTTAGGATTCTTCAGAGCAAGGAAGTGGTTTGGCACAGATTCTCTGCTTTGTGAGATTACAAAAAGCTCCAACTCATATATAAAAACATATACTCATAAATAGCAATACATAGTAATTTTTTACCCAGACATTTCCTTCCTTCACTCCCTCTGGAACATGAATACTTTCCAAGTGTCTTTGAATAGGTATGTTAATGTTATTAATAAATTATCAATACATGAAAGGAAGTCTGACTAATGATGGCTAATCGTGTGCAGAAACAGTTTTTTGGTAGTGCAAAAGGACCACTGGTGACATGCAGACTAACTGAACTCATATTAAAAAGAACTACAGGATAATAATGTAATTGTGCAACTGTCATTGCATTTAGTTAGCGATCTGAAGTTTTACAGAAAAAGGTCTTACTGTTTCATGATAAGCAAAAGCTACTCCCTGCAAAATCTTGCCTGAAACGTAAACAGAATGAAAAATAAGGATGTAGCTTCATGTAATTCTTCAACTCAAATTACTTTCATAGGTGTTAATGTTTCTCACAGCTAGCCATGCCTTCCTACCTCCACTTTTGAAACAATAATCTACTGATTATATGACTATAGCAAACATAGGTTCAGCTTGTGTGAATGCACAAAAATGTCTGAACCAAGTCACTGCAAACCTCGTAGTTGCTAGAATTGCCCCCAAGAGTAAGGTAGGATGCATGGTTGGGAGTGAAAGAGGAACAAGACCACCAATTTAAACAGCTGTCTGCATTAGTACAGTTACAACATACTGTGAAACTACATGCCAATCTTAATTTATTTTTCTGTCTTTGTGAGATGGGAATTCAATATTTTCTTTTTAAAAATTTATTTCCAAAACAAGAAAGTAATCCTGTCTATTCAATAACTAAAATGTACCAACCCTACTTTGAAGGTGGTGGCTTTCCAAGTAAGTGCAAATGATATTTAAATATTCTGTCTTTCAGATTTTCATTAGTGCCTCTGAGGTTAGTGATTACATATTTAATAAGATGCAGATGGCATTATTTTTCTTCACAGATTAATTTTAAAAGCTGTTTGGGGTAGACTATTACTCAAAATAAAAGTTGTAAGTTTTGATAAAAAATTATAATATTATACAGAAGTGTACTGAGTAACACAAGACATGAAATTACCTTAGTTATAAAAACTGATAATGTAGTAAAATGGTGTTTTCTGTATATCAGAAGAAAGAAAAAAGAAACATGTAGCATGAAACTGTGAGGACTGAGTATTGCCACTTGAGGTTTTAACTAGTGTATTTCCTGAAAATAGCAAGTTGAGGTGATTGATGGATGTTGGCCTATCTTCCTCCATTTTTACAGTAACACAAATAGGGTCATGAAGGTCAAGGTGAAAAAGAATAAAGAATATCTCCAAATAAATTGAAAGTAGACAGCTGGTATAGAACAGGTGAAGACTGTTGTAGAAATGGACAGCATCAATTAGTAATGGCACACCACAACATGCATGCATGCTGGCTAGTTGAAACGAAAGTTAGAAACAGGAAACAGTAGAAACTGGTTAAAACAAAGAAGGATAAGGTTGTTTTTCTAAAATAAAGAAAGTGTAGTTGATATAAAGTGTTGCTAAATAAAAGTAGAAAAGCAGAAAAACAATTAAAAGCCAGGTTCAGAGGTGATATGAAGGTAGACTATCAGTTAGTGTCTGACATTCCTGCTATGAGGGAACTAATACTAACCAACAGGCCAAAGCAACAGTATTTCAGCAAATACATGTAGGAATACCAGAGTAGAGTCATAATCCTAATTGATTTTGGTGGGTACTTTCAAAAGTAGTATTTTGTAGTCTGAGTATGTAGCTTTTGGGTAGGATCATTTTGTTTTAATATAAATAAATACTGCCATTTCTAACTTTGTAGTACTTGTTGTAGAAAATTAACTGTTATTCACATAGAGACTCATTGTCAATGTAGGGGAAAAAAAGTTGTCCTCAATGTTTTTTGAAATATTGATAACTGAATGGACACAAGCCTATGGAATGTGTAATAAGAACAGCAGTGACAGGTCCAGACCCAGGAAGGAAAGCTAAATTAGTAAGTCTTTGCTTAGAAAAATGAAGGTTTTAAGTATGATCTTGTTGTCTCTGTGCTTTGGACTATATCAAATGCAAAGTGTTAAAACCTATCAAGAGAGAACTAAAGAATGTTTCTCTGTAATATATTATACTGTCAAAAATGCTGTTCATAAGAGTCCTCTTTCATAAACATTTTTATATAGGATATTTTACAGACATAGAATAGAAATGCATTATATTGATTTCCACTGCTATGGGGACTAATATATAGTTTATATATAGATTAGTATGTCTTTTTAATTTAAGACTATAGATTACTGTTTCTGTAAAATGTACCATTTTCTTGTGAGGAACAAGATACTCTTCATGCTCCAAGTCTTGTAATGCAATTACCTTGAGACAAGATGATCCTGTTGCAAGATTATCTCCTAAAAAGATTATGTTCTGACACAGTCATCCTCTGACAAGATTATCTGTAGAGATGACATTGATAATTAGCTAGGGAAGACTGATCTAGATAATGTAACGAATAATAATAAATAATAAAAATAATGCAAACTAGACTGAGCACTTAGTTGAACCTCAACTCTGTATGAAAAGTGTGGAGTATGTTAAATCATTGATATCCATATGAGGCTTCATACTGACTTTCAAATGGGGGTTGGTGGGGAAGATTTGCGAATCTTTGCAATTTCTTTGCAAATCTTAGAACTGGACATTTCTACTTTAATTGGTCAACCTAGCATTCATTCATTGTAGAACCTAGCTAAAGAAATGTCTCTACTTTCACTGAAATAGACTAAAATATATTGTATTAATTTAATGACAAATGTGAATACTACTTAGCTTATGATACATAGTACACACATAGAACTTTAAATAATGGATTGATTATTTTTGTCTGATCATTGTTATAGAGACATTTTCTAGTTGCAAAAGCAATGCCATGCTTGGGGTTTTGTCTTAGAGGTGGGAAAAGATTCAATGTCAACTTCCCTTTGTGGATCATCACACAGTCAGTAAAGAAAAAAAGATTTTACTGTTTCCAAGGAAAGAAAAAACATGAGAAAACACTGGTTATTCATCAGTTCTTGAAGTTTCTGCGAGGGTGAAGTAATAGTGTAATTGCTGCCATGAAGCTCTACGCTTTAGATGAAATTTAGTGTGTTGGAGACTATCCAAGTATGAAATGAACAAAGGGACATAGTTTTGGAGTTTTTAGCTATGCTGATGAGTTAAGAATAAGAAGTTACAAAGCCAGACTCTGAGCTCACCTTAAATACAGGCAACACTTTAGTAAAAATACACTATATTTTTTCATGAGAATTAAATGCATTTTCTGGGGGTTTATAAATGATTAACCAAAGTGTGGACGTAGCACTTCAAGGTGTTAAAGGGCTGTAAAATTCAAACCAGTCTTGATTCCATCTATTTAAGTCACCTGAAATCAGTGGTTACTCCCTCAACTTTGAAATCTGTTGCTTGTACTACGCACACAAAAATCTTCTTTCCTTAGGGAAAGAATCTTCCACTCATATTGGCAATCTTCAGAGTGTCTGATCATTGGGAAATGAAGAAATCAGTTGTTTGTTTTAAGAGTTAGGAAGGATTTTGGAATGTGTGGGGCATGGAGGATTTGTTTTTACCCTTTCATTCTATATCAGACTATGAACACAGATCATCTTGTTCATCTAGCTGTGGAATACACAAGAGAAAGTCTTAGAGATACCCTTGAGCAATGGTGTATCAGCTGCTTGCTAAATCACAGAACCATCATATACGTGACAAATTTTCTTTCAATCTACAGTCTTCTCAGAAGAACTCTGTGGTTAAAAGAGCAAAAAGCATGAAATAGTCTTGAAACAACTCCAGTGGGGAAGCCTGCTAGATAGGATTGATCTACAGCTTTTGCACAGGAAAGAGCACAATGCTTTCAATAGTTCTGTTTATGGTATTAGGCTGTCATCCTTCATTTTTATTACATTCCTCATTTAAGTTAAAAAATTATAAAAGATGAAATATTTTAAATAATCTATAGGTATTAAATATTTCTTGATCACTCAAACTTCTCTGAAAAAGACTCAGTAAAATCATCACAATAAGAATGTATTCCACTTTTGTTCCAAGATGAGCTTATGTCTCTGCATTAATTTCTTTTCTTCTATCCCACAGATAATTAATAGAAGATACTGGGAAGTACTTAACTTTACTTCAACCTATTTGAAGTTTATTACCCCTGTGTCTCATACATCACAACCACCAAAAAAGGATAAATTGTAAAATCTACAATACTAAATCTTCACTTCAAGGACTACTACTCCCAAATCTCCTAGCAGTACATTTTTAGACTGCCCTTTATAATAACTTAGTTTCCCACTGAGTAAAAAGCTTTTAGTATGTTGAAAATGGAGCAATGTTATTCTTAGATATTTGATTCTCAGACTTCCATTTCTGCTATGGTTCAAGTTGCAGCTCCTATATATACTCATTTGGCAAACCTTTTTTATGACATTAATATAAAATGCTTTGTGATATGTAATAATTTCATCAAATTGTCACTTGATGGATGTGATTAAAATATATTTGACTACATCCAAATTCTTAGGTATCTTAAACATTGAACAAGACATTCTGAAAATGGCATGGAATTCAGAAGGCTCAAACACTTCTTTACTTCTTTAATTTTAATAATGTCAGGTAATATTTTCCTACACTGTAGGAGTGCTTGTAACATACAATTTACTTGTTTGAGTTTGATGATGAAATAACATGGCATTTTCCAGGAAGTTTGAAGGTAGCTAGCTATCTGTCAGAAATTACTGACCAGGTAGAAGAAAGACTGAATTTAAAAATTAAAAACAAATAAGGTGATTTTGAATGAAGGATAATTTATTTGTAGCACAAGATGAGAAAAACAGTGAATCTGAGAGACTGAAGAGGGGTTTAGCAATGCCTAAGTGAAATTTAAGTTCCAAAGCAGACAGAATATTAACCTGTGTATGTCATACTTTTCATCAGTTCATTTTTTTTTAGGCCTGAAGAGACAATGACAATCATTAGTTCAGTCTCAAATCAGTACTTCCTACATGACATATGCAAATCCCCCAGTTTGATGGGAAAATATATCTCAGAAAGCTTCCCAATCCTGATTTTCAAATAAACAACTGCCTGGAAGTTCTAAGTTAGGTACTCAACAGAATAGAGAGAATGTATGTGAGAGCTATGATAAGAAAAATATAAGTACACAGCCCAATTTTTTTTAATGCTAAATTTAATGTTAGTACTTCTATGCAGTATGTAGGCACATAAGTAATCCTTGAAAATGTATATCATATGAGCTAATGACCCAAATATATTGTGTATAGGGAAATTTGATACTATTTCTTACCCTATAATGTGTTCACTCCAAACTACACCTGTGTACTCAGTATGTTGCTAAAAGTCTGTTTCAAGTAGTTACAGAAAGGCTTTTCAACAACATTTCCACTTACATTAGTTTCATTTAAAGGAAATTTGTGAAATGTTATATAGCAGCTTAATCAAATTATGGGGAAATGAAGAATCAGCAACTAATTCATTGGATATCATTCAAAAGCTCTTCTGAGTATAGACTGTAAATGACAGTAGCTTCTGGTCATCTTTGACCTATGCAGTTTGTTTCACAAGAGCAATTTTTGAGCAAATATAAGAAAATATATATACAGTATCCCAGTATAAAGTGAAACAAGCATGCAAGACTAATGACTTTTGTGGGTGGCTATTAACAAAATAACTTGTGAACAAATGTTACATCAGGATGAAATTAAAAAACAATCTTTTAACAGGGCTTTTCCACTAACTTGAAATATTCTTTATAATATTTACATTTACATCACTTTTATCCAAAGTGATTTATTACCTTTGAGATAAAGACAGATACCTTTGAGATTAAAAACATGCTATTGTACAGTATCTGCAAGTTCCTTCTGGACTCTTATTACACTTATTCTAGAATTAGATATTCATTTACAGTCTTCATCCTCCACAGCTCTGTCTCCCACTCTGTAAAATGGGAAATCTTTTTAAGAATCTGTATTTGGAAGCTTTAAAAAAAATCTCCTTTTTCATTGCATAAAGATTCTTAAGATAATTAAAAAGAAAAGGATAGTGAGAGAAGAAAATACTGAAAAGAGCTCTAATGTTCTGAAACCACTGTATTATTTTAGATCGTATTTTATAGTATATGCAGAATTCATTTGAGAGGTCTTCCGCTTAACCTCCCCCCATTCTCAGTAATGCACAGCTTATTAGAAATCATTAACAGGGTGATGGTTCTTCTGAGATTAAATTAGCCCAAAGCCAGGTGTCTTTAAAACAAATAATTAAATAAATAGATAACAGGGGAAGGATTCTGCACAAAATTAGTTCATCATTTTTCTGTAGTATTTTTGCCTGGAAAATGAACTGTATTGTTCTCCCCCTCCTTTTCTTTCATTTCAATTAGTATTCCAATTCTGTTCTAACTTAAAACAGCTTGTCAGAAAAACAGCAAACAAGGCATGACTGTTGTCCCAAAGGAATGTAAATTTGTGAAAACAGTTTATGTCAAGATTTTACTGTTATAAATATTGAGCTCTACCTTGCTGCACTAGTACTTTTGAGTGATTTTATTCATGGTCCAAAGTACCGCTCAACATGAACAAACGTCCAGGGACTGTTTATAGAAAGATCAAAGATATACATAAGCAGGGAAGACTTATCAAGTGTAATTACACCAGGGTCCACAGTTTACTAAGGCCCAGAAGGCAGATTCTGAAGATCAGGAAAGGCAGCCTCAGCATTAACAGTCCTCTGTTGCATTGCTTGCAGTAGCACCAATGGCAGCTACGTTATGCCATGCCATGTAAACAGAAGTGAAAGCAAGAATCTCAGCTGTATTTCTCTCCTTTGATGCCAGCCTGCTAAACTGTTTACACATAATCCAAATATTTCCAGTATGCTGACATTATATACTGAAAACACAGTCTACATTCCAGGTCCTTTTTTTAATCATTTTCTTAGTATATATGCAACAGCTTCTTTATGACAAAGACCATTTTCCTTTGAATTTTCTTTGCATTTTTCCCATGCTAAATCATTGCCAATCTTCCTCTGCCAGGGTTTATATTTGACAAAGAGGAATTTCCCTTCAAGTTGAAAATGTGACATCCCCTAAGAAGTACTTCTCATTGCATGTAGCTGCAGGGACAGGAGAACTCATTTGGAACCTGCTCGGAAGCATATGATCCAAGCAGAGAGCAGTGTCGAAAACTAAAACTTTAAAGTTTCAATGGACTCTGGGAAAACCTCAGTCCTGGGCTGTTAATATTAATAACAATAATTCTGGAAGCAAGGCATACTGTCAAACAGGAAACACTATGTACACAGTCCTTTTAATCAGATATAATGTACAGGTAGTTTTTTTTCCCAACATTGTTTTTGTTTGTTTGTTTTTTCTTCTTAAATTGAAATTTTTTCACATGAGAAGCAATCTATGAGAAGAAATAAAATCACTGTTTTTTCCCACACCTGATTATTTTTATTGTTAGCCTTTCTCTAGCATTTTTTAAGCAGTTTTCTACTTTAAAAGTCATATCCAGTAGACAGATAAACTATTTAAAAGAAATCACTTTTGTCAATGAAGTTTCAAAAAAATGTGTCTTGTGTGATACTGTTCTCATTCTAAACACTGAAAATGTAAATTTGGCTGGCAAAAGGAACTCTTTCCCTGAAGTTAAAGGAAAAAGGTATTTTCCATAGTTGAGGCTGATAGTAGTGGTTTCAGGACTCCTCTCACAGTGCTGAGTGTTTCAGACAGATGTGGGAGCAAGGTACAGGATCAACAAGAAAATCATTATACCCCTAGGCTTTCCAAGAGCTTCCTATGTTTCCATAGACATATGTTCTCGGAGCACTTTCTCTAGGATGAAATGGCAGCACAGTGATGAGACATTCAGAAGTTTTATAATTCAGTCTAGGACCCAGAGAAATGAGAAAGCATAAATGGTAACAAAAAAGGGTTCGCTCATTTTGTTCTTTTCAATATCAAACTGATACTCCAATCTAATTTATGGAGCTAAGAGGCAACAGAAGTGTTATTATTAAAAAAACAACAGCAAAACCCACCACCACCACCCCCAAAAAAACCCAAACACACACACAAAAACACAAAAAAACACAAACCAAGCAAACAAAACAAAAACAAGAACCTGGGATTTATTATTCTCTCTGTAAACACAGGTATGATACTCTTCTGAAATAAAGAAGATATAAAACTATGAAACAATATGAATAAATTTCTGGAACTAGAATGTTTTGTAAATAAAGATTAGGGATATTTCATACAGTAAGATAAGGTAAGATCAGATAACAAGTGAATGTTTGAGAGTAGGTCATGAATTATGGGAAGTGACCAAAAATCTCTTAATCCAGAAAAGACTTTAAGGCAACTAAAGGCAACATGTACAAACGTCCCAGGTAGTCACCTATTCTTGTAGTTCTAGCTGATCTTTAACTTGAATACATTCAAGCTTGAATTCATAGTCTGAGAAACTGAAATCAATTCAACTTGAATTCATTTGATAGCTAAGACAGGAAGCCTGGCTGGAGAAGGTTATGTACCACATGTAGAAGTCAGATCTATATTTGAAATTGGTTATTTCCATGCTAGTATAACAAAGGTAAAGACAAAAAGCCTAAGGGTGACCTAATGTTAATACCTTTAGAGTGTATGTAGCTCAGCAATGATAATAAATGTATTGTGTTGGTATGAATTGGATTTTACAGCCTGCAAAGTTTATTTGAAAATTCAGACATGTTCCTATTCTACTTGGAAGATAAAAAACATGTCTGTTTAAAGAGTTAATTAGAAAAACAATAAAAAGCAGTCATACAGCCTAGAGTTAAAGATTCTTAGGAAACACAGAAGACTCAGACTAAAGACTTTGTTATTCCCTATTTTGAGTAAGAATTTACATCTTTGTCCATATTAGGGAGTGGATTTTTTTGGTAACATTTTGGGTCAAGTAAGTTAAGATGTAGGGGAAGAAGCAACAGAGATACCACTTCCTAACTTTGAGAGTATTCCCAGATAAATCTACCATGATAGTCAAGTTGTAACTTTACCAGTCCCCCTTGCCATTACAAACTAGGAACACCATAACACAGGTTTTAAGTATTTTCAAATACTTTGTAGCTGTAGACCCCATTTGGTAAAAATTAAAAAGAACGTAACAGAAATCAGACTATATTAACAAATCAGAACTATATTAACAAAGCACTTCTTTTCCTCACCAGCTGTGATGGAGATATCATTAAAAAACAGGTGTTACAAAAGACTGTGGTGTAGTCAGAAGAGCAATGTTGGATTATTATGGGTTATAACTTTGTAATATTGATGCTGTGATAAAAGAACATTAAGTAGATAAATACATATGGAAACATTAGAAGAGCATTTAGGGAAGCAGTGAAGGATAGCCAGGGACAGTATGCTATGCTGTGGCAGAATATATTATTTAACTCTTTGTGGCACAAGGAGATGGGTATGAGTTTCCTGGTTTCCTGTCTTCAGTGTAATAGGAAGTGATAGTTCTGCGGGCAAAAAACCGTAAGAACTAATGAACTCCAGAATAGGCAGAAGCCTAAAGCTGGATATAAGCTTTTAGGGAGTGAGTATGAGTTTTCTGGTAGCCCGAGAGCAGTGAGCCTTTCTGTTAGACAGAAGAGGTCATGGGTGAGAAATTCTCAGCTAGATCAGACCTGATTATAAGGGGTATGATAGAAACTGAAATTCTTCTGACATATGCGATGTAGACTCTTCTAAAAGACAATCCATACTCACAAAGCAACAGCCAAGAAAAACCTCATCTGTGTGGACTTTTTATTACTAACTTTGTTTTTTTGATCCTCTCTGTGTACAAAGGGAGTACAGCAGCTCCTTACCACAAGTTGTAAATGAGGTATTGTAGTTATATCTTCCTAAATGTGACTTTTTGTAATATTACTTTTTTAAAAATTGAAGATGTATGTATTGAATTAGTGGAATATATAGGTATTCATATTCTTTGTTTCTATTATTTCACCAGTCTCCCTGTGCAGGTGAAATTTACTTCTGTGCTTTCACTATAAAGCATAATTACATTCTGTGCTCAGCTCTGGCTGAGTTTAAAAACAAACATGATTTGTTTGTCATCACAGATGCTTCTAAGATTGAATCGTGAATCAGCCCTTGAATTTTCAGGAATGTTGGAAGTGTGCATTTGTGTGTTACTGATAAAAAAATATAGGAACAAAGAAACTCTGAAATTAAGTCTACTCCCTCCTACCTCCAATAATCCTATACTTTACATGTATAATTAGCAAAACAGTTGAAGATTCTGTGTCTTTTTTGTTGCCTCTTCTGCTCCAGATTGGCATCCAGAACTGTGTTTGATATACAAACCCTGTTGTCTATGCTGATTGTGTTTAAATTTCAATCAGTAATCAAGCACATTAAGTCAGTCCCATAAGGTTCATGAACTCCATTAAAAACAACTTTAATATGTACATGTCCACATTCCCTGATTTCTTAGCAGTAGTATAGGATTAAATGGTGCTGAGGATTCTTCTTGACAGCATGAGAGAGACAATTTTTTTTTAATTGGTTTAGTTCTTAATGTTTGAAATTCTGATGGAAAAGGCTTCATATTTAAACTAAAGTATAGCATGATAAGTTAGAAATGTAAGCATTCCCATTAGAACTCTGGCCTACATATCATATAGGAAGAAGAGGTTGGATAGATGATGCAGTTAGACATCTGAATGTTAATGGGGACCTCTTTCATTATAAGTTTCACATGCCTCCTGTGAACACCTCAAATTGTAAGTTAGAAATGTAGTAGCTGAATTTAGAAACTTTGGAGAATAAGGATAAAAATCTTATGGAAGGAGAAAAGTTTCATTTAAAGAAAAAGAAAGATTCTTGATTTTGAGGAGAAAATCATTATTATAATCCTCAGATACATAGTTAGAAAGTATTAGAAAGTATTAGTATTAATTATAAAGTATTAAATAGAAGTATTTTATTTGCTGCATATATTACGCATAGTGGAATCTGTCCTGAGTAGAGTTCTAGCATTAAGAAGCCTACCGATGGGTAGAAAATTCCTTTTTATGAGGATGAAGGGGGTGGGGGGGAGGGAAGGCAAGAATATTCTTTCATAAATTTCAGACTTTTTTTGGAAGATATGTTCCAGGTAATAGAAATTAAATTGATAGGGCCTGAGCTGGGAACCTAACATTTGAATTTGGATCAAAATACAAATTTTTCAAAGTATAGAGAGAACTACCTGAAACAAACTTTTACTTTGTGAATAGTGCCCAGCAAATGCTGAAATAAAGAAGGACAGAGGGAAAGAAAAGACTTGCCTTTTCTAGGAAGGAAGGGAGAAAGTATATTGAGCTCTTTATGTATTATTTACTGAAGTTCAAAATTACCAAGGTAGTAACTTTTTTATATATATATTATGCTATACATATGTGTATTTTGTATTACCACTATTACTTTCAAAGGTGATACATCAGCATAACAAAACCTACTACAAAATAGCAATTTTTAGTTTTTATTTAGCCTTTTAATTAAGATTCAGATTTTATTGAAAGCCTAATCATCAAGCTACATTAAAAGTATGCATGGTTCAACTATTAAATTCAGGAAATTTTGGCAGACACATTAAAAACAATAATTTCAATATCTTTTTTGAAATGTAAAAAATGCAGGGTGGTTTTGTTACTTAGGAGAAAACATAGTTTCCCTTGGCAAAATTCAAAGCTATCTACCTCAGGGTCCAGTTTCATGGTCTGCTTAAGCTGATCTCACTGGAGGGCTGTTACTGAAAAGAGCAATCCTGATCTCCTGGCACTTGACCTCCCCCCCTCTCCTGTCTTTCTCATAGCCTGGGTGAAAACTAACCTGCTCTGGGGATCGGAAGCAGTTCTCAAGCAACAGCCCTGCACAGTAATTAAGGCTGACATACTGATGACAGCAGAAGTGATGAGAAAGCCTTAATTTTCAACATTCCACAGAACTCTGTTTGAACAAGAGTAACATGCACAAATACATTGTAAAAGAAGCTGTTTGTACTATATTGAAGGCCAGATTATTACTATCCTCTGTGTATAGTATAAAATCATACCTTTACTCAACTGATCTGATTCCTTTCAGTAAATTATCTGATATGTTTCCTGCTTTGATTATAATCTGCACAAACAGTATCTGAATCTCACACCTTCGTGTCTGTGCAGCCATTTATGCTTATTTCAGACTGTATTCTTTTCAGTATTTGCTTAGTCCTATTTAACTCTTCCTTCTTACAGTGTATGTTTTTTCTTTGCTTAAGCCCATGTCAGGCAAGGATGCTTCTGGTTAATGTGTGAGGCTCACTCCTGTTTCATGTCACTGGAACTGTAAGGAGACGTGCACTTTCTTGCTGTACTTTTCTCAGTGATGTCTGGCCAGAGTGCAAACTCTGACGCTCTTTTGACAAAATGTTGATAGCATTAAAGAGGGTTCATTGTGTCTGAAAGACTGCAGTTAATAAGTAAAGTTGTTCTCACAGTGCAGAGAATGTAAATTGTAACAGAAGAAGAAAAAAATATTATTCCTGTTGTGTTTTAAAATGATGATTTAGTTTTAGTCATATCAGAGGACCTTAGAATGTTACTGTCTGAAGATGAAAATCTGATTCTTCTTGAAGTAGCGCAACGGCAGCATACTACAATCTCAAATACAGTATTTCTGTGGTTTTTGATTAATATTAAAAGACAATGGATTTCCATCTATATTTATGCAGCATTCATGTTGAAGTATTTAACTTCCTGAACAAAGTATTTAGTATCAAGAATTCAGAGGTAAGCTCTAGAAAGTGTTTATCTGCCTTAATGCAGTCAGAAATCTTGTGCCTTCCCTTAATATTTGCTGATTACAGCAAAGACTTTTGTCTGCTATCATATCTGCTTATTTTATTTTTGCTGTGCAGATTCTCCATATGGAACCACAGTACTATAACAGAATATATATTGCATTAATATATAGCAAATGTAAATGATAGCAGGGAGAGGTTTGCTGTTGAAACTTAAGTTTTCAGTGTCATTTCTGAAGGAAATAGAAACCACTTCCCACTTCTGCAATACTTCTAGATTCTACCAATGTCAAAGTGAGCAGAATGTATACACTATGTAACAAAATATTTTCCTGTATCCTATTTTACCTTGCTTTATAGACCTGTTTCCTTCTTCTGAAGTTTAAGCCCAGCTACCATTTTCAATTTAGCTTCATGTGCACTCTAGCAATGCAAACTCTTGTTTTGTATTTCATAAAAGTAGATCAGGGACTACAGTACTGTTCCTTTGGCAACAATTAAGAGAAAATGAAAAAATGGTGTTTTCATCCTGTGAAGTTGCCTACTCCAGAAGTGACAGCTCAGACGTAATGTAGGCCTCCAGCTTATAAACACGTAGGCAGGTAAGATATTTAATATATCTGAGTACTCCCTTTGAACTAAATCAGATTATTCACTTGTGTAAAATTATTCAACTGCCTAAATGTCTGCAGGATCAGGGCCTTACATTGCAAACACAGACACCAAAGTAATTTCCCTCTTGCTGTGCTGTTTAGCCCTGCTCTCCCATTCAGTGCAATTGAAGCAGTGGATGGGCTGTTTTCAACTCCTATGTATTATTATCAAAGGCTATAGTGGGAGCACAGGGGTACATAAACACATTTTTTAATTATAGAACATAGGAGTTGAAAACATTTCTATAGCAAGTAAAATCATGGTGTTAAAAAAAAAAAAAATTGAAAATTTTTGTTTAAAGATGAAGCAGAGACTCTGGGGATCAGAGGAGTCCTGGTCATTAAATTCCTGCACAATTTCAAATGATGGGTTTTTTAAAGAGATGGCATGACATAGTCTAGGATCATATTTAAGTTTGTTAGCAAAAATGTTTTAGAACACAAAGACTTCTGTTAAAATTATGAAAGAAAATTAATTACTCTTGCAAGCCAAATGAAATCCATATCTTTGTTTAGCATCTCCTTGATAACTTTGTAATATCCACTGGATTTTCAGCTGTTAGGAGCTGATTGACAGTACTTGCTAAGTCCTAGTTATCTTTCTGAGTGTATATTTTGGCATTCTAAATATCATCTTGATAAGATTTGCTGGGCAATTGAGTTCTGTATCTTCAAGACATTCACAGCAGTAACTGAGAAACAGAAATTATCATGCTTTAGTTTAAAAATTTTTAGCTTTAATTATTTTTTTTAAACAAGGGTCCCAAAGGCTGCTCAGATAGGTCTTCCAGCACATACTAGTCATTCTTTCATAACTAGTTTAAAGCAATGTCTTCATTGCAATGAAGATAGATTATCAGAAATGACATAAAGTTTGTAACTGTAATTTAATTCTCCATTTTCTTTATGTACCAATCTGTATCTAATCTTATATTGTCCCTGGAAAATAGGATATTAAAAATAGAGAACATTTCCTTATGTATTCTATAATCCTTTCAGGTTTAGTTATTTTTGAAGTCACATGCCTATATATCTTTGATTTCTATTTAGATGCTCTTTGGTTCTTAGACTCTTTTCTTAATAGAGTGAAGAAAAAAAAAAAATCATTTTCTCCCAAATATAGGCAATTTTAAAAAAGGAATGTTCATTTCAGTCAGTTCTCTACCCTGCCTAAAATAGCTATTAATGAATGTGTAAATTTCCTAAAGACACATATCATCTTTTAACACTGTAATGTTAAAAACCCTGACATTCTATAGGCAAGTTATGTTATTGAAGTTCATGAAGTAATCCTTCACTAAGCTTATATTCAGAAAGAGTACTTAACAGAAATGGTGTACACGGCAGTAAGGGAGGCTGTTACTCGTCAGTGTTAAATTTGTGGATGAACCCTTACTCTGCATCTCTCTTAGCTGAAAAACTGTGCTGAAATATGACCTTTGGCAAAACCTAAAGATATGTCTGCAGTGTAGGAAGGAGCTTGTGTATATCCTGACTGTCTGCATGGACCCAAATTTGTATCTGACCATGTGGGAACAGATAGTATGTACCCAGTCTGTTATCATGGCACCTTCCTATAGGTGACAAGCAACCTTTGTGGCTCCCTTTGAAAGAGTCCAGACTTCATCTGCCACAACAGATGGGACTGCAGACAAAGGGTCTCAGTAGTGTTCTGAACAGTGTGGACACCAGCAGCTGAGTTAAGTCTTCTGTTGGCAGAAATGAGGGCATGCCATTATGGTCGGGGAGCTCCTCACAGGGTTACAAAGATGTAGTATGGGGTTCCAGGGAGCGCTAGGAGCAGAGGTTCATGAAGTGCTGCCCAAGGACATTCACCACGTAAAATGGATGCTTAAATAGAAGTGGAACTGATGAATTTAAAGTGTTAAAATTTGAAGGAGTTAAAAACTTATAAAACATGCAATAATCATGGTAAGAGCTAAGCATTGCACAACAGTGCCTTCAGTAGTGAACACCATCTTTCAGAAGTTTTGTGCATACTAGTGTTAATCTGTGTATATAGCTCATGCATGTCACAAGCATATTCTAGTACCGCTTCTATATTACAAGTGAAAAATTCAAGTTATTTATCTCATTTTTCATATAATAGCAGGATAGAGGGATATACAGAGGTAGTCTGAATTGTAGACCAGAGCTCAGAGATTCTTTTCTGTCCCTTCTGCTTCTTAAACCTGCTTCCTTTTCAGAATGATTCACCTTGGGCAAGAGTAGAGAAAGGTAACAAAGGACACACCACTTTCAAAGAGAATATACTAATTCTGTAAAACGAGATAAAAAGCTGCAAAAGCTCATGTAGTTTCTGTCCTTTTTTTTTTTTTTTTTTTAATGCATCCAATGTAATTAATTGTGTTTACAATTGTTTTTTAACCCTGGAAGTTGGTGTGAACAATAAGAATAGCATTTGTGCCTTTCAGGCACTGAAGCATTTCTAAAATGTAAATTGTCAATGAATTTAAATTTTTTAATAGATTTTATGAAAAAGAGGTAAAAGTTGATTAAATATTGAGTCTAAGGTGGTATTTAATTGGTAGCCATTGGATTAGGAACTAGATTTACAATGGTTTGTACAGTCCAAATGGGATGCAGGCTGTAAACAATGAGTGCTAATAAACTCAGTGGGCACTCCATATACAGCCAGCAGCCGCCTGTTTAGAGGAAAAGATTACTTTACTGGTACAAAGCTAAAAAACTAATTTTTTCTCTAAAAAATATGATTTCTTGCCTGCCCCTTTGCTGTGAGTCATGTAGTGTTCTCATGTAAAGCTTTTGTTATATTTGTGCTAAATATAAAAGGGGTCACATTAGCCTTCTCAAAACTGAGGTGAGGAAAGATGTTCACTGCAGTGAAAATAGCTGGGGCAACACTGTGGCCTCAGGTCATGGTTAAAAGTTTCTATACCATTGGTGGCAGATGTGATTAAAGAGTTCACAACCTGCTCCATGCTCCTATAGGTTTAGTCTGCCCTCAGTTGTCTTCATTTAAATATTTATATAACTTTTTTTCACAAATAAGAATGAAAAATCCTACCTCGCAGGTTTTGGGGAAATGGTTTACTTTTAACCCAGGTAGGGTTTTGTTTGGTTTGGTTCTTTTTAACTGCTCTAGTGATGCATTCTAGCAGGATTTGTGGGAGTGAGAACCACAGCATAGAGAATGTGATTCATGACAACAACATGGTTATGTCATACTCTCAGATGCCTCTGAACAGCAAGCAAGCATGCATTGTAATCATCATCCTGTCACACATGATGGCGTGTCACTCCAGTTTTTCACTTTCAGCTTGTGTCCAGAAGGCAAATGTAGCCTTGGAGTTTCTCACATCTCAAGGCCAGGTGGATCCTTTATCAGAAATCACAGCATAATTAGTTCCAGGAAAGACTCATACTCTGGCAGTGCCTATTAAGCAAAATTTCAGCCTTGTGGAAGATGACAGGAATGTTAGCCTTGCTGTTAATTGAATTGAATTTTCATCCATTATGCTAGGAAAGTAGTGGAGGGTGACTTTGAGGTAGTATGGTGGGTAACAGTGGTGATGTTTCCAGATAAGCATAGGAGAAGCTGAATGCAAATTTGAGTAGTGAAGGACAGAGACCTTGATAGACAAGAATGGGAGATTTCAAGCTGTTGTTTCTTCATGTTACAGAATACACAGCTTCTTTGAATTGCTCCTTTTCTATAAACATACAGGTTAATTCAGAGACAACAGTTAACCTCAAAAAGTAAATACTGTCTGTTGGGCTACTCTTTCTGGTGGTATCAGCTCATGGGCTCAATGTTAGCCTGAAAGTAAGGAGAGGTCCAGCTACTGAAATAGGCTTTAAAAAAAGGAAGTGGTGAAGGGCAGTAGAGAGAAGGGAGAAGGAACACATAGTATGTATCCATAACGATGACATTTCCAGTCTTTCCCTAGATAATTCATTTTTCCATTACTGAAAATGGTTATTCTGACTGGAAGAATAACCATAGATGGCTTTTTTAAGAAGCTCAAAAATATGAAATGAGCAAGCTACACTTTAATAGAATCGAATCACTTCAAAGTATATGTTCAAAGCCTGCTGGCAAATTTCTCGGGTGGCTGACTACGCACAGCAAAAAAAAAACACATTTGTGGAGGTGTGGTATAGCAGGCCACTGACTGATGTTTGTGTATTTGTCACTTCAAAGGTGATGAATTAGAAATATCAAGCATCATTAAAATCAATGGGAGTTTGCTCTTGACATTACTGAGGCCAGAATTTTACCCATTATCACTGATCTCTTTGTTCTTCTATTTTGTCACTTTGGTCTGCAGCTGTGAAACTTTTGCTAACTTATGTTTTATCTCCTATGTAGAATTGTAATCAGTACAGGATTAGCTTCCAGGGGAGCTATTCTGTACTCACGATATTATCAGGCTAAATTACCCTTAATACACTGACTTTACACTACTTTGAGAAGTCCTGTCACTAGGCATTTTTTCCAGTATAACAAATGCAGATGACAAGATAATGTTGATATACATCTTGCCTATCTTAAAATATAACTCAGACATGTGCATATATGTTATCACCTGCAGATTTTACAGGGTCTCTACATAAGATCAGTATAAATAGGGATGTCTAAATGCATCATGTGTTTCCCATCAGCAAGAATCCCGTGGACAAGTAGCTGTTTTCATAGAGCTGACTACAAATAAGGCACCCAAACCATAAATGGCTGATTTATTTTTTAAATCCTCTTCCTTTATTCTGAATGAAAACAAGCTTTCTCTGGGAAGATAATGGTTCTTCAGAAAACAAACAAAAAAACCCAAACCCAACAACAATTAAATAGCCAAAATAAAACAAATCACAAACTCTGGTTCCATTTCAGTGCAAGTGACGTAACAGCTAACAAAGTAAAAACTAAACTCTCATCCCTTCTAGGACAAAAAATCCATTTCCTGAACAGGTCTGTCCCCAAAAAGCATTTATGTTCAGCTGTTGTTTCTTCTGATTTCGCCAAAGCCACAACTACTTCCCCAGGAGGAAATCCATCAATAGAGTGTATTGGAGATAGAAAGCCTGATGCAGTAGTTTGCTAATGGGAGAGTATATTTTCATTGTATGTGAGAAAAATAACTGATTATGTGCAGTGATAAAGATGCTAGAGTCTGCCGCCCTATTTCAGTGTAGTGCTAAGTTCTTCTTTGAGTAAGAACCGTAGTGGCTCAAAGTCTTGCTGTATTAGCTCCTTAGTGAACCAATGCAATCAAATGTGAAATGGAAAATGAGAAAAGTAATTAATATTACCAATGACATTTGTTTAAATGTTGCTTTTCAAAAGCACTTTAATTACAATATGCTTTTCATGTTGGTTGAGTTCATTTATATAGGGAATACAATCATTAATTATCATAATTAAGACACCTGAAATTCAGCCTGACTGGCATTCCTCCCACCCTGAGTTGTATCGTTGTTTTATCTCTGACAGTTGGGTTTTCAATCAGATGTTATCTACTTTTTCTTAATCATTAAGAAATGCTTTACTAATTAGCACATGAAATTCATCCTACATCAGACTGAACTGAATCAAGGTCTATTATCTTGAACAGTAAGACACTTCAGAATTCACAGTAATAGGGCATGAATATGTGATACAGTTCATACACATTTCATGAACCTCCACGTTACCGTTATTTTTTCAAGACTGCAATTAGTTATGCCATTTTCAGGTCACTTAATTCTCTCTCACTGTTTAACAGTCTGTTAGATTACAATGCTCTAAAATCAGAAGTTAACTCTTCCTATACCATGCTTTGATGATACATTTCTGTCCTCCAATAAAGATGCATTTCTGAAATGTTCCCTCATGTCCTGAGAAACAAGCTACAATGTACTGAACTCTTTCTTTGCATATGGTTTCTTAGAAAAAGAGGAAATATTTTCAACTATTATGCGAGTCTTAAATTTAATTCCTTAAAATGAATAATAAGTAACCACATGTAAACCAGAAGTTCTTGCCTTATCCTCAGGACATAACAGCAATTGTGCTGAAAATGTAACCACTATCCTTAATTGATCTTCCACTGAAGATACTGTCATCATAGATGCAATAGGCCTAAACAGATTGTGACTGATCTAAACCTGATTAAAAGCTTTTAATCCTGTATCTAGTAAACTGTCCTACATGCAAGGAGGGACATGCCCTTGCCTTCTCTGTTCTCCAAGGTACAGTTCTGTAGTGTAAGCTGTTTTAGTTTGCCTTGATTAAGTAAAGGATGTTGTTTTTTATAAATACCTACTGCAAAACTACCAGAACAGATTGAGCCGTATGTTATATATATATATATATATATAAAAATAATATAGCCATGCTGTATTGCAGTACAGAGGGATTAAAATTATTCTGCACAATATTAAGACTTCTATTTTATGTAATAAACTTTACAGGGTTACAGTCTTCATATACCTGGCACAAATTTCAGACAGAATGTCTTGATCTCTTATGTGTGGTTTTCTTTTAAATACATGAATTTGCATAATCTTGAAAACATCTACTCTTTAGTGATTCAAAAAGGTGTAAATTTCTCAAGCAAAATAGAACCACAGAAACTTTTTGATCACTAAAAATTAGAATGATAATATAATGAATGATAATATAATAACTAATAATTAGAATGATAGTATAAATACTGGATAATCAGACATTCTCAAAAAGCCATATTTAGGTACACAAACCATGACTTAAAATGGAAATTCTGCCCTTGGCTGGACTTCCTGTGCAACTAGCAAAGAACAATGGAATTAGGAGATGATTTCCATCACCACAGACCATTACTGGTTTGTTATACTAAGCAATATTGAGATACATCTTCCACAATCTTGTCACGATATGAATGAGAGACGTTTGTGGATGGTGACAGCTTTATAAGGTGGAATTGCTAGAGTGGCTTTTAGACAGATATATCTTTAATAATCATATCCAATACTGTTTAATTTACCATAGAAAGTCTGAGAGCTTCCTACATGCACTGAAGGAATGGTGCTTGCTATTGGGAAGTCAACATGTCAGTGTAGCATTTGAATAGGACCTTCTTACCTCTCCAGTCTGGTTTAATAGACAGGGGTAAGAAAAAACATCTCCTTATTATCCAGGGTTTCCCAGTACAGAGCTGTGAATCCCTCTGAAGCCATGTACTAAGATCCAAACTGTAGTTTCTAAGACAGGAGTACATGTCTGTGGTGTTCATTTTAAGATTGTTCAGCCCTACTTTATATCATATCAATTATCTTAAAGTAGTGTTGACTTTTTAAAGCAATGTATTTCTAATCTCTGAGTTAAACAGGAAGTAGTTGGTAGCAGAACACTTCCCCAAGGGGACTCACAGCTTTAGAAGCCATCTCCCAGCTTGCTGCCTTAGTGTCTGAATTTCTGGACCATAAGGGTAAGCTGTAATGGGCTTGTGTTTCCCAGGACAGAACTGTCAAGCTTTAGTGCTGCAAGAATTCAGTTAACAATGTTCTTACTTAAAAGTTAGTAAGTGACCAGGGTTTTACATGTGTTGACTCTTTAGAACCCACTGTCTTCAAAATAATTCATCAGTGGAATTCTCAGAATATCACAGAGATTCTGAGATTGTCAAAATACAGTTTGTACCTGACCTGGTTACATCTTTTAAAATTTTAATCTTTTAAGTTCAGTGAATAGGTCTTAGTAGCATGTGTAATATTAGGCCCAAGAAGATGAGTTTGCAGAATCATTTCCCTAGCTTTGGTCCTTTAATTTCATATAAAGAGTTAATGTGGTTGCTTAGAATTTATTCTTTTGGGGTTTCCTTCTGTAATAAATGATAGTTCATGTTGTATTTCTATTTTAAATACCGTGTTATATGTCAGCTATCCAGATAAGAAGTTACTTCTTCCCTGTTTGCTCTTTTTAATAGTTAGTGTGCCATATAAAGCACATTCAGTGAAGAGTAGAAAAAATATGTCAATCAAAATAGTCACACTACTGAAAATTAATGATTGATCTTGGGGGAAGAATGTAAGACGAGAAGAGCTGCATTATACAATACAATAGAAAATAACATCTGTATGGAAGCAGGAAAGTAGCATGTAGTTTTCTTCCATGGCCACACTGAGCAGGTGTATTTTTGTAGTTCATAATTTCTCTTTAACTGGTGTGTTCAGTTACTGCTCATCTCCTTAAGGGATTTTTATTAGTAGTGAAGGAGACTTCACCTCAAAATGGAGTAACCTGAAATTTGACAAGGTGGAAAAATACTTACATTTTTATCTGAATGAAAAAATGTAGTACTAAAAAAAAAGGGTGAGGGGGGGGAAGTATGTATTTCAACAGTCTCAAAAGGTTGCTATGCCATTTATGGAAAGCATTGTTGTTATGACATATAATTCATTAGCTAGTTAAAAATATATTTATTATTCTGATATGGGGAATCATACCATAAATAATCCATTAGTTTATTTGTACTCATAGAATCTGAAAGCAGGTAAATAATGCTCTTTCAGTTCATGATCATGTATGCTGTGAGAGAATTCATTGCCAAGGTGATGCACTGCAACTAGAAATGAGATTTGGCTTTCCAGTTGCATAGGTTTGTACCTGTGGACCTGAAGACTAAGGGTCCTAGAAGTCAAAGGTAAAGTTTATACTTGGATCAAATATATGTATGAAATTGAGGCACAAAAGTAGTTTTCAGCCAGCTACACTATGACTCACTAGTGCTTTCACACAAAGGCTGTGTGTAACATTGATTTCACAATTTAGTAAGCATATAGTCATTTCCAGGAGCTTCACTGGCTCAAGTGTTAACCCAGCAATGAGAATGTTAGTAGAGTTTATAGTATTTCTAAAAGATAGATTGTTTCTGTGGTAGTGTGTGCTATTCCCTTTCCCATCATTTGCCTTTTCATCTTTATTTCATCTTCCTGTTTTCTGTAATATGTATTTAGCCTTTTGTTTTCTATGACTGGCCTGACTCCTGACTCTCACCAAAATTCTCATTTTGCAGAAGAGCATCTAATAAATTTGTGGTTTTTGCCTTTAAAGCTGATTGTTGGAAACTAACATATTCCAAATGGCAACCAATCAGAAAAATGTCTTCCAAAATGATACAGGTTCTCACAGTGGAAGGGTGATCTAAGTGTGTTATGCAATACATAGCACAAAGAGTATGCCTGACAGCGAAGAATGATAGCATCTGGCTTCTGAGAGATGCATCATCAAAATTGGCAGTGTTTCCAAGTCAAAACTTTCTGCGCGAGAAAGGATCCTTCCTTGTGTAATCTTTACTGCATAGCAACAGCTCTACTTTCACAGCATCGAGTTGGTAACACATGACAAATAGTTTCATAGGGACTTCATAAGCTAGAAAGTGAGAAGGAAGGCAGAGTAAGCACACTATTATTTTCCTTTAGCATCCTTTTATATCACTCCTTCGCGGGGGCGTATGCAGCCACAGTTTCAATAAAGGGGGAAGAACACACCCCATCGTGTCACATCATATTTCCATATCTCATGGCTGCAGGCAGGGAAAGTCATTCACCATCTGGGGGCCTGTATCTGCCACACATAGTCAGGAAAACAGGGGACTTTTGTAGCACTGGGCTGGTTGCATGTGCAATTCTTAACACAGTAAAGGGAGTGGGATTGATAGTAAACTGTTGGTCAGAAACTTTCTACTGAATTTGCACTGTGACTTCAACCCTGGAACAACCCAGACAGGAGATGACCTTGAATAGCAATCACAGCTTGGCCTTACTATAGGTAGCTTGTGGTCAGTTGTTACTCGTACCGTTTCACATTTATAACAATTCCCTCAAGACAGATGAGTGTCACCACTGTGATCCTTCCCAGAGAAAATGAAGAATCAAGCATACCAATGGTGTATTCTACCATTGGAGGCTGATGTCTTAGTCAGAGCAGTGACAGTGCATTACTACTGCATTTTAGAATGCTGTTCTTCTTGTTGCTCACCATTGCTTGGTAAATGCATGATTTCAGTTTTTTGTCTTCCAGACTTCATGACCTAAGATTCATTGTAAGGGAAGGATGGGAAAACAGCAAAATTGCTACTCAGAATGACCTTGTCTATGATCATATAAGTACTTGATGTAACACCAGAACTTGGAGGATAGATGACTGAAAGTCTAAATATAACAGAGCTTAAACTGAAGTTATTTTGGTTTACAATTGCAAGATGCTTACATGTAAAAACAGATTTATAAAATGAAGAGATTGCAATAATAAATGCTTATGCCCCAATATTTCACTGGTTCCTTTCTCAGTATTCTAGTTTCCACCCTCTTTTACATGCATACTAACTTCATGCTATGACAAGTAGTTATTTTGATTTTGAAATAGGAAAATAGAAGGTTGTAGTAAGAGTAATTTTCATGTATTGCCCATCTCATATTTTCGTGTTGCTTCCCACCCCCCCGCAGCAGTCTCTTTCTCTCAAAATGTCTGCTAGTTGTGCTGATAAAGTAACCCACACATTTTCCATTCGTATTTCCACTCTCCAGGATACTGTTTTTGGGGCTGATATATTGTAATACTTAAGAGGAAGAAAACATCTTCTAAAAATTCTTCTTATTTTCACCTTTTGATGTTCTCAACTGCCTTTTTTTCTGAAATCTGATGAGTTGCAAGACAAGATTTTAAGTATTTACAACCATCTCTAATAAACTGCTTCATGGATATTTATGAGGTGCTGTTTTAGCAGGCTGTATTATAATATTAATCAAAATCAAGGCTGCTGCTTGGAAACACTCCAAGAGTTAGATCTTTGTTGAAGTCTTTCCAAGTATCTTTATTTTCCTCATTCCTTTTGGTTTTTGTTGTTCTTAATTTCCAGTTAAGTTATTTATCAGATGGTATTTGAATACATATGAATACAGTTTTGACAGAAAGTCAGAGAATCCTAAAATTAATGTTTGTTTTAATGTATATTCAACAGTTTTATATTTGTTCTCTGTAATTTTTAAAGGAAAGGAGTAATATTAGCAGGAAAGGATACAAGGCACCCCTACAATTATATTGTACAAGTTTATTGCTTACAACTGGAAATTTCCTAGTATGTTCTGAACACTTGGGTATGAAGCCTTGATGCAATTTTTATATCCATCACTTAGAAGTCTAATGAATCCAGGAGGTCAGCAGGTATATTTTCAAGTACCCATTTCAGGTTGAGGATTGTTATTTATGGATGCTCAACTTGAGACCCTTACCTTTTTACTTTCAAAATAACCTCCAAGATAGTGTACAGGATTTAACCAGTATTCTTCATATTTAGTTCTTAATAATTTTCACAAGTTCACAAAGGTAAGGGCAGGCAAACCATATACCAAGCACCCAAGAAACTCTATTTCCTTGATAATGTGTGCATATATTTCTAGGCTGAACATACTACATCCTTCCTTTTTATCTTGTTCACTTAAAAGTCATTTTGGAATGTTCAAACAGGATCAAGACCAGAAATTATTTATATTATGTCTTGTTTAAGGTTCAGTATTCAAGCAAAAGATGCCTGATATTTTATGAATCTCCAAGAATTACTGCAGAATTGCTGGGGATAGGATTAAACCAATTCCTGTTTATCTGCTTTAATGCTATCATTTGCCACAAAATAATTGTTGTATAGACCCACACGTGAAAACTCCGTAACAAAACAATTTTCTACAGATACTATGTAAGAAATAGCAATGACGTATTAAATGCACAAAGCAGAATCAAAACAAAGCCAATTCAAATAATAAAAGGTCAGTCATGAAATATATTTCATTTTAAAATATTTTTTCACCTGTAATGATCTGATATATTATCTGCAGCACATGTCATTTGAAATCTATGATATAATTTCTACTGCCTTTCCCATTGCCCTTATACTGCAGTCATTGCATTACATGAAGCTATAGCTGGAGATTGCTGAGGGTTAGTGATGATCATTTCTAATTAATCCATCTTTTGTATATCTTATTGATAGGTAGTCAGCTTTGCTATAACAAAAGTACTTTGCTAGTCCTGTGAAATTTAGCAGATTTTTGTGGACAAGTGTAGATTCATAAAATACTGAGATTAAACCTCTGTGCATCATGTTAGAACCATCTGCTTGCTCCATCCAGTAAGCTATAACAGCTGATCTATCTGATCACACAAGAGACTTCCTCTATTCTTACTACAGTGTTTTGTAGAATCTAATGCTCTAACATTTGGTCAATAGCTTTAGGGAATATCATGGCAAATGTATCTGAGGGGAGATGACAAAATCTGAGAAATAATAAATGTTGATGTTCAAACAGTCTTACAAGAGTGTTAGGAGTTGCCATAGTCACTCTCCATCTTTTACAAAGCTTCACCAAGTTCTTCCATATTGAATTTATCTCTAAGTGCTCAGTTCTCCACTCCATTACACTAGCTTGATACTGGTTTAATTCCATTGACTTTCACAGAAATACAACAGCTTAAGTCTTGTGAAATAAAATGGCCATCAGGCCTGAAGTCATGCAAATAGTGCACAGTCCACTGTTATATTATCTGTTAGCCATTTTGTACAGCAGCATCACTTCTGAAAAATCACTATTCTTAGCAGGCTGATAACAGGCCATCAGTCCCTTCTGCAGCACCATCCTGAAGCTGAGAGCTATAACACAGTAGTTAAAAATCAGATATAAGGAAAGAGGAGGTCTCCAAAAGACCAGCTAGAGATTGGTGGAACCATCAGTAGAAGAAACATATATATCTTTATAAAAACCTCAGAGGTTTTTTTACCGTTGTTGTTAAAATTGGGATGCAGGGTAGTTTTGTCTGGTTACATCCACTTCTGCATGTAAAGCCTCACTTTTGTAGTACTGAAATGGCACATGCATTCTTGTGCAGATCATCTGCACCAAGCTGAATTTCATCTTAACAGATTGATTGAACAATTAACCTTTAATTTATCTGTGCCTACATTTCCAACACTACAGGTTTGCAGAGTGCAAACATGGTATTGTCAGGAAGGTTATATGCAGAAATCTGCTCTGACTGACTGAGAGTGCATCAGCCTTGATGTAATCTTGCAATGTTTTTCAGCAACAGAGGGTAAGAGAAGGATGCATTGTATGAATGAAATTAACAGGGCAAAAAGGGAAATACATGAGAAATGTCAGTTCATTCTGCAGATACAGTTCTTGCTCAAGTTAAAAGAGAGAGTAAGATGGGCCGTTGTACCCATTATTGGTTTGCCATACAAAATAGGCAATTATTTATACTTCTGTTGCTTGAGGCAGTTTTGTTGGTTTCCTGTGCTGAACTTCTGCGTTCAGTTCCAGTGATCCGCAGTTCTAGCTGGCACACTGTAGAAAGCAAGCAGAGAAAAGACTGTAAGCCTGAATTAAAACAGCAATCAGTAAGAGCTATTGTATTTTGTATCTTTAATTAATTCTGATTTGTAATTATGGAAATTCTTTTATTCAGTGTGTCAAAGTGCTTTGGAAACAGCTAGCCCAGCTTTTACCTCTCCGTGAAGCAACTACATAGCATAGGTATTACTTGCTATAACATGGTATCAGCTCTTGGAAATTTACCTCATGTACACTTAATCTGACAGCCTAGTGGCCAGTGCCACAGAGGTACATTGCCTGTGCTTGCATTTTCCAGATGCAAGGAGATGAAGCAATGCTGCACTTTGAAAGCTCTGTGTAAACTAAGAAATCCTGAGCCCAAGCTACATATTCAAACTGTGTTCTCTACTTCCAAGTACAATTGACAGACAGTATCTGATTCCTTTCCTGGGGTTATCCAGATTGGTACTCACCTCTTTGCAATAGGATGAGTGCTGCTGCAGTTTATATCCCCTGTGGACCTGCCTGCAGGATGTAGCCTGGACATCACAAAAAAATGGCTAGATTTTTTAAGCAGAGGCACTGCCATCTCAGTCTGCCTTTCAATAATCACAGCATGAAAAACTCTAAAAGGAGAATCTCAGTAAAGTACAGTTCAGGCAACAGGGGCCTGGTTCTTAACCTCCTCCTTGCTCTTCTGACCCAGAAGGCTGTTTAATGGGAGAGGGCTTTGGAGTGGATCTCCTGCTGAAGACAAGGCCACTCATGCACTTCTTGAGGTAATTTCCCCTTCACTTTTGGCTGAGGAGTTGGACTAAGTTCCATTAATGTGCAGAGCACATTCACCCTCCATTCAGAAGCTAGCTGCCATGGTCAATTCTCCCTAAAAGCCATTTGGAAATTCAGCTAAAGGGGTGAATTTTATACATGATGTATACATGAGGTGCTCACCCCAGGAGGTCAAGATACCCTAAAGGTTTGACTTAAATCCAACAGAATTAAGAAATGTTAAAGGAGGATCTACATCTTTAAAGTAGACCCATTGTGGCTCACTGTTGTAGATAAGCTTCAGTCGGTATAAGAATGAGGAAGTTTCACTCCGGTAAGAGCAATGCAATTTGAAATGTTGGCAGCTGATAAGTACAGGTGAGGATAAAGGCTTGTCTGCATCATTCACTTGCATTACATTTTAAATATATTTTTCTTTGTTGGAAAATCCTGCAGATTTATGTACTCTTCTGCTTTTCTATCCACATCTTACTGCTAGCATGTTTAATTATATTCTTTCCACAAAATCCTCTGTTTTAATATTCCTTGGAAGTATATTCTACCACTTCTCCCTAAAATAAAATATCATAGGTAGCTCTCCAGGCCTTCAACTCCAGAGACCTGTGTTTATACTGAAAATGAAAATGGTTTTTCTTATTGAAGCCACCTCTAGACCCCAGGATTATGCAAAGTCCTGTCCTTGTATTTGACTGTATTTGCTGCTTCTGGAAATATTGATACAAAGGGCCTTTCCTCACTTCAGTCAAAACAAACACTTTAGTTGAGTGATGGCTGTACATGAGGAGGTACAATCTGTAGTCTGCTGTCTATTCGTTCTCATAAATTCTTACACTTTCCCATATAGATTTTGTTCGTGTTTCAGTCATGCAGAGAGAAAATAATGCAGTAAGCTTTCATTTACACTATCTGAGGTCCCTTCTAACCTATATTTTTCTATGATGATGTGACACTATGTGTCTTTAATTTCACTTATTTGCACTGAGTTTGGTTTAACTCTTTGTTAATGGGATCCTATTCAAATATATTGGTTTTGTCTATTTTGAGTCTGAAACTACAAGTACTGGCAAAATTTCAGTGGAATGCATTTGATTATGCACTTTCATAAAGTTGGTGTTGTCCTATAATAAAGTCAAATAGTCACATTGATTTTCATTTGGCATCTAGACTAAATCTCAAGGAATATATGTAGTAATTGATTTGTATGCCAGAGTTGCTTCAGGGTTTATTTGCAAAATGAGATTTTGAGGTAGGTTATTTCTTGTTAATTAAATATATTTTAAAGGATTTATGTTATCTTCTTGTTCATATAAACTGAATTTCCAATGACTTCTAAAATGTTAGGGGATCCTCAGCCATAAATAACCCTTCTTGTAAGATTATATAGGAGTCTAATAAATCCTTATTTTTACATTACTTCTCCCAAACAAAATTAAATAATATGGTTATCATTTGCAATCCTATTATTTAATGACATTTTAAGGACACCAGCTGAATAGGGTTTTCAGTTTTTTAGTTTAGGTCCTAAACTTTGGGTCTTCTTTAAGGAATTAATTCTGCTTTTACTAGAAACTTTTGAATGAAAATGACAGAGTTTTCATTGAGGAATAGACTTAATATCAGTGTCCCTTCTTCTTATCATCACTTGGTCATTGTCTCTTGCCACTTCTGACCCCTTCTGCAATTCAGTTGGAGAGCTAAGGCTAACCTCTCATGGCTGGAGCTGCATGTCTCTGGTGTAGTTGATCACTATGATGACTGGCTGCATTTACCATGTCAGCTCCACAGTTTCAGAAAGACAGCAGCTGAAGGGAGTGTGTGTCTTTGCCCAGCTACATCTTGACTTTTGCCATTTGTCCCAGTGAAAGAAAAGGGAGAGAGCTCTCCTAAGTAGTAGTTGAAGACATGTAGCCAAACACCTGGTTGTTCATTGCAGAGCTGGGCTGGGCATTCCTGGGCTGAATGCTAAAATAAAATCTAATCGTGTGGGATGAGATTTTCAAAGAAATTTTAGTTCCTATCTAGCAATCTGTCAGGTGATCTGGATTTATTTTTCAGTAATCATAAAAACTCACAGTGAACAAAGAAGACTGTTTTCCAGAGGCATATTTAAGAAGTCAAATCTGTGAGTCTTGACAATGTTGCAAAGCAGGTGAGAAACTTCACTGCATCTTTCAGTTCTTAATTTTACTCTGATCCTTAGCTCCAGTGGACATCAGTTGTATGTAAATATGGTTATTAAAAACACAGTCTCATCCTTCCTGTGATACAGCCTTCTTGTGTTTATCAATTACTTATGTGGTGGTTTCAGGAGATGACAGCACAGGATAGGAACACCATCTAACAACTGGTTGATAAATCAGGCTAATTTTTGAAATATCTGAGTTCCTGCCTTTGTTTTGGCAAACTTTGTAATGACTTTGCACAAGTAATTTGGCCTTTGTGAGGTTTGGTTGCTCACCTTTAATGGAAGTGATATCGTTCTTCTGTCCTGGAGAGGGGAAATAGGATACATCTGAGAGATAGTGGTCATAAAGGAATAAACCAGGTAATGCAAATACCAAATAAATATAAAAATTAGTAGTCACCAGGTTTTGAACTGGGCTTGCATGGAGCTAATAGTCAATGACATACTTAGGTGTCTCTTCAGGGAGTGACTTTAAAGGTTGTCACCTTCAACTGATATACACTAAGTAGGGATATGTTATAAGGATACTTGACATTTATTGAGACAATTATTTAGTCATCAAAACATCTACGTACTTGAGCAAGGTAATCAGCCCTTATCTTACTCAGGAGGCTGTTAGGACATACACATCACTTGCCTCTGGCCTCAAAGAGAATTAGTGACAAATCCAGGTTTACAGTCCACAGGAGGATTCCTGTCCCCCAGTGCTGTGTTTAGACTACTGATGGCATCAATCATAGTGAAGGCACAGTGCAATTGTCAGCCCCCCCATGTATTGCTGTTTTTTAAAGATCAGCAAGTCACAAGTACTTGAACTTCTTTGCAGGAAGAAGGAGTTTTAGCCTGCATTCTGTCACTGCTAAAGAAAAATGCAATACATTTATCATAAGAAAAAAAAAGTGTAAACTTGAGATTTAGGCTTCTTACTATGTATAAAAAGTTGATGTATGTTATTGGGAACTATGCGCCTAGGCTATGTTTCATTTAAGATTTTAGAGCCATCTAAATCAACTTCTTTAGCTTTAGGAAGATAAAGAATGTAAAACAAATTATCTGAGCATCAGGAGACCTACCATGTTGATTTATACCTGCTACATACAGTAAGTATCTAATTCACTTATAAATCACAAAGCTGTTGCATATTTTCAGAATTATCTGAGTATTTGGTTAGTGCAAGTTTAAATGAAATAACAGGAGCATGTGTTTATCTTTTGTAAGGCAAGAAAGAACCACAGGCAAACAAAAGCATTAAAAATGATTAAAGGTGCCAGATTACAGGGCTATTTTTCTTATGTTGTCAATGCTTAGAATGTAAGCATCTGTATGTTGAAGCATTGTTCATGATAATGATATTACCTATATAGATCAAGGTGTCTTACCAAGAACTGAATACATTTGCTCTACCTCTGTAAGATTGTATTTGAGGATCAGATGGTTCTCCAGCTGACAATAACTAGATGTCTGGAATGAATTTCCTCAGAACTCATTTTAGTTGCATTTACATGCATGAGAATTATTTCTTCAGAAATATTCTTTTGAATATAAGCACGAGCTACAGAAAAATATAAAATTACTACATGTCTTGGTCATTTAAATAGAAAACTTGTCTGAATTGTGGCATTTCTTTATCAACCATAGAGAATCCCTTGTCATGCTCACTGAAGAACAAATATCCATCTTGGTTGTAGCAGTCAGCTGAGCCAGATTTACCAGCTAGCCAGCAGTATGACAGAAGATAATGTGGCTAGAATCACAGCCTGGTTGTCCTTGATTTCCCTCATGTGAAGGCAGCTATTTACAGCTGATCTGTACCCATTTCTCGAATTCACTGCTTTTTTTTCAATGCCTTGATGACCATAATCCTCTTAGAAAAAAAAAAAAAAAAAGAAGAAGAAGAAGAAAGAAAAGAAGAAAGAAAATACAAGCAGTGGTTTTAACATGGCTGTTTCATGAAGTCTTTGATCTTTCTTTCTAAAGGAAATTATAGATTTGGAGGGGAAAGGAGAAAATATATTAATTTTATTCGCCCCTAGCATTTAGGTGCTAGGAAAAGTTGTAGCAGTATTTAATGATCTCTCCATTTCCCCACTTACTTAATGAACTTGACTAATTAAGTACTATTTACATTGTCAGTGGAGCTGTTTGTCAGTTTTCTCATAGTTCTCTATTCACAGGGAATTATGTGTGTGTGATATTTTCATATGGCTGGCTGTTACAGTCTTTGCAACGCCCCTGAAAGAAGCTGTAATCATTGTCTTCCTGATGAAGCTATTGTGCTAAAAAAGTAACTGAATTCTGATTTGCCAAGAGCTCTCCTCAACAAAAAAAAAAATATTAAAGAAGTGTAAAGCTGTACTTTAAGAGTTAACATCTGAGTATAGCAGGGTCTTCATATTTCCATGGCAACAGCTTAACATGATCAGTAAGTAGAGTGGACTATTCTGCTATGAGGCGTCATTAAAAGAAAAATCATACTGTGAAACACACATGTATCATAGAATAAAATCTCTTCTCCAAGGTTTTGAAAACAGCCAGTTTCATTGTTGCTCCATGTTGATACATTGTTTTAAAATTGTTTTGCATTAGAAATGGAAACAGTAATTTAGATTACTTTTAATTACAGTTCTTGTGATTGAAGTGATGTAAATTTAAAGGAGAAACTTTACAACAGAGGTAATCTGACAGCTGCCACTAAACCTCTTATTTACAATACATATTGCCAAATGCACTTATTCTATACGACATCTTTTTGTTGCTAGTGTATTGCTTAGTTCTCTGTGGTAGTTGGGATGGTCTCAGCTGCCATTTTAGTCATTTCTATTAAGAATATATTGATAGCTAGCGCACCAGTGGTTGCCAGCTTTTTCTGCCAAATCTATTATTTTTAAAAGGTCAAAAGTCTACACTGAATGTGATGGGACAGATTTGCTATTCCTCTTTGCTCTGTGTGTGTTATTCACAGGCTGTCATGGGAACGTAAGGCATCTGTAATGTTTTTCTGGAAGTTCTTGCTAATGATTATAACCTGAGTCCTACCACCCATTTTGAAAGCAAGCAGGAGTATGCCTAACTGTAGTTAGTCCTCTTTGGCATGTCACTCTTTGAATATGGTCTGGATGGAGAGAACATCTGAAAATTCTGCCTTATTCTTTACTGTCAACTTCCACCCCCTTCAGGCCAGTCTTCCTTATTTAAGGGTGTGCACAAGCTCAAGTTGTCAGGCATTATGTTAACATCCTGAAAAGAAACTAACTTACTTACAGACTGCACCATCTCTGCAGGCTCTACAGAAGGATCTAGACAGGCTGGATCTATGGGCCAAGTTGTATGAGGTTCAATAAGGCCAAGTTGTAGGTCCTGCACTTACATTGCAACAACCCCATGCAGAGGCTTGGGGAAGAGTGGCCCAGTGGAAAACAACCCAGGCATGTTGAGAGACTGCTGGCTGAATATGAGCCAGCATTTCCCAAGTGGCCAAGAAGGACCACAGTATCCTGGCTTCTATCAGCAACAGTGTGGCCAGCAGGACCAGGTAAGTGATAGTCTCCCTCTACTTGGCATGGGTGAGGCCACACCTAGAATACTGCAATATTAATTTTTAAATCCTCACTACAATGAAAGACATTGAGGTGCTGGAGTGTGTCCACAGAAGGGCAGTGAAGCTGGTGAAAGGTCATGCCAGAAGAGGATTTGATGATCTTAAAGATCTTTTCCACCCTAAATGATTCTATGATTTCATGAGTTTATCTACAATAATGACTATTTCACCCCATGCCACACAGAATGCGGTAAAACAGTTTTTAATTGATTTTTTCTTTTTGCCACATACATAAATGAATAATACACAAAGATTTTTTTAATTATTATTTTTTAAATTTTTTTTTCAAGTGATAGAGTTCCTTATTTTTCATTTTCTGAATGCTAGCACAGGAAAGCAAGTCATTCAGTCCTTTTTACTTTCATCTTCTTTAATTCCAGGTCCTTTTTTCAGCTAGATTTTTGAAATCGCTTTCATCTCTTCACTACTTTAGCCTCATTTCACAGAATCATAGAAAGGGAGGGGCTGGAATGGACCTCTGGAGATCATCAAATCCACCCCCTTGCCAGCACAGGAACACCTAGGCCATGTCACACAAGAATAGGTCCAGGCAGGTCTTGAAAGTCTCTAGAGAAGGAGACTCCACAACATCTCTGGGCAGCCTGTTCCAGGGCTCTGTCACTCTCACAGTGAGAAAGTTTTTCCTCATGTTGAAGTGGAACTTCCTGTGTTTCACCTTTCTTTCTCCTTCCTGTGTTTTACCTCTCATCCTATCATAGGGCACCACTGAAAAGAGACTGGCCCCTTCTACTTGACACCTTAGTATTGATATTTGAAAATGTTAGTAAGATCCCCTCTCAGTCTTCTCTTTTCCAGGCTAAACAGTCCCAGGGATCTCAGCCTTTCCTCATAAGAGAGATATTCCAGTCCCTTCATCATCTTTGTAGCTCTCCATTGGACTCTCTCTAGTATTTCCCTGTCCCTCTTGAACTGGGGAGACCAGAACTGAACACACTACTCCAAATGTGGTCTCATTGTGGACTCAGAGTAGAGGGGAAGGAGCACCTCCCTTGACCTGCTGGCCACTCTCTTCTTTATGCACCCCAGGATGCCATTGGCCTTCCTGGCCACAAGGGCACATTGGTGTTCCATGGATAACTTATTGTGCACCAGGAGACCACGGTCCCTTTCCATGGGGCTGCTTTCCATTGGGTCTGTCCCTAACCCGTACCAGTACACGGTGTTGTTCCTCCTCAGGTGTAGGACTCAACACTTACCCTTGCTGAACTTCATTAGGTTTTCCAAGTTTCTCTGTGTTTTCCAAGTTATTTGATATAAGCTCATTATCAAATAAAGATGCCATTTGAGTTTTCTTTTCTCCTTCCATTGATTCACAAGCAGTGGACACAAGCTGCAGTACAGAACACTCCAATTGTACAAGTAGAGATTTTCTCATCATGAGGGTATTCAGATATGGGTCAAACTCATGATCTCTGTCATCTGTTCAAACTGTCAGAGCAGGGGTTCAAAGAGGATTATTTATTCTTTGAGATATTCAGAACTTGTCTGTACAATGACCTGAACAACACGATCTAGTTGGCCCTACTTTGAGAAGGAGGCTGGATTAGAGACCTCCAGAGTCCTTTCTGAATTAAATTCTTCTATAGCTGTGTTCAGTTATCCTCTTCAATACTAATTATTTATTTCCCATACTTTTAATTTTAATCATAAAATACATTACAACATAGCTTGGTGTCAGTAAAAATTGTACAGTGGAATAGAATCTGGAAGCAAGCTTATTTGGTAATAAGAATACATGCTCAGTTGTGTTTTTGCCGGGCTAGGGCCTTGCTGTGCTGCACTATGTAGTGGAAACGTCACGAGGCTGCAAGAGAGATGAATCAGTGCTGATATAGAGGGTGGGAAGATAAAGAGAGCAAGACCAGTTACAGATTGAACCTTGCATGTCAGTCATGATGAAAAAGTTTGAGATTTTTGAGTAGGTGAAGAAAGCATTCATGAAGATGTCGTTGTGTCTTTAACTGTTGAAGATGAGAATCTGTTTGTTTTAACCTCCCTTTGCCTCACTTGAGTATTTTAGCAACAAACACTTCTTGGCAGAAGTATTTTACTATGCATGTCACAAAGAAGACCTAACTGTACCTTTTAGGCCCTAGTGTCATTTAAATAATATTATAATGGAGGCCATTTAATACAAGAGTCAGAATGTGTTAAATGTGGAAAGTTATATTTGACAGAAATAAATAGCATTATTTTCACTGCCAGGAAAGACAGAGTGTATCAATGGAATCCATAAATCAGGTTTTGTCACTCAATAAGATTTACCTTGACATGATTTTACTAAGTATCACCCATGTGTTACCTATTGTCAGCAACTATTTGCATCCTTATGCATAACACTAATATAGGTGACAAATAGAACACTCTTCTATCTTGGACTCAAAATAAATGTCACATCTTATTGCTGTCATTTGGCACTCAATATCAGACATATTAAAGTGCAACTCAATAAAATGATGTTAAGGATACCTTCTGTCTTTTCAGTTACATCATGAAGAAGTGAACACAGAAGTTGCAGTCTTCTTATGTATTACACCTGTGTATTGAAGTGGTGGCAGACCCAGTGGGTGGGGTTGGACAAAGTCTGAGGACAGGACTGTCTACTAAACAGCACTGACCCAACTGGGATTCAGGTAATCTCACTTATGTTCTTGATTTTCCCATTGTCATGCTGCATGGTATTGTGTAAGCCGTTTCATCACCCTAATGTTGTGTATTCCTTTCTGTAATTTGTTTTCTCCAGTTAAATTGTATCTTCAAAGGGACAGGGACTTTCCCATAGGTTTGTATGGTGGCAAGAATTGTAGCTGAGACTTCTAGAATATACTATTGTACGGATAAGAACAAGCAACAGTATAAATTTATATATACGACTTTTATACTTTTCAATCCATGCAGATCTTGACAACTTCTATGGATGATCTTTGCTCAGTTCTTCAAAAGTAAAAGAGTTAGATGAGAATATATTTGGGGGGGCCCCACAAACCTGTCTGAACTTCCAAGACTTTGCTTTGTTGATTTGAACTGATTTTCTTTTCAAAATAAGGATTGATACTTTTCCCATTTTTAAAAAATCAAGCAAATGTTGTAAGTATTTCAGTTTCCAAGATGAATTTTAATGTCTTCTAAAAAGCTGTGTTCTGACCCAGGTCTGTAAAAAGTGCTTTATGTAGGCCGTCATCTAAGGGATACATTGCTTTTTGTGAGAAAGTAAAAAAGAAGGCAATAAGTTGCAAATCCCAAAGCAGCTAAGTGAGAGTGGAAGAAAGTGCCTTGGGTTTGCAGAAACTGTAAATTGTGATTTACTGATCCTGCTGGAACCTAAGGGAAATGGAAAGAAAAAATGATGTTAAAAATAATCAGAGGAAAAAAAAAAAAAAGGTGGTTGAGGGGAATGGGTTAAAGGTGACAAGATGACAAGAAATTTCTGGAAGGTCTGCATTCTGAAAATACATGTTCATCACTGTAAGCATTCTCAGCACCTCTGCAAAACAGTATCTGAGCCCTTCTGGAAAAGGTCCTGAGACAGTGGGACCTGTGACAAGAAAAGAAGAAAACCAGATGCAATAGAATTACAAGGCAACAGAATGCAAACCATGAACACGCCCCTCCTTCTGGACATAGAAAAAAAAGCAAACACAGATGCAACCTCATAAAAAAAGTTACAAGTTTCTGCCAATTTAGCAGGGAGAATGCAAAAGTACAGCCAGCACTATTAGACAAGGTATTGTTTTGGCTTGGCTGGCAATGAGAACTATTGAAGGATGGTATTATTCCTTATTGTACAAAATCCTTGTGGCTCTAGAAGGGAATGCAAGGTAAGGCAGTTCCAGCAACATGCTAACAAAGTCATATACAAGTTGCCATAGCCTGATACAGGATTTGAACTCCAAATCTCTTGTAGTTCTCAATTTGCATTTTATTCCATTTGTTGAGTTTTATTTTTCTTCATTGCTTCTTACAGTGTGCTTCTGTAATGCTACCTTTGAAAGTAGTGTTTGCTTGTCATAGCAATCATGGAATATTCAATTCCTGTTTTTCACAATTCTGCTAAATTTTGTTCAAAAATACATTTCATAATAGTATTGGGTTTTTATGATTGGGAGATTTGGCCCATAAATCATATTTCCAGAGCATCTAATCATCTAATCTAATGAACTCCAGGTTTATAATTTGTGAAAACAAGTACCCTTTCAGAAGGAAAAAAGTGACATGCAAATATTCTAAAATTGAATTTGCTGTCTATTCATAAAAATGCAAGGAAACTTTATCTCTGTGGTTTCCTTGTTTGAATTTATTACACAAATTAATGTAAAACAGCTAGCAAACTGAGAAAAAATAATCCTTGTTGAGGTGTAATTTCATTCAGTTTTAAATATTAATGTATGATGTTGCATCATTATGTAGTACGCTTCACAAAGATGATATAAACTGTTTGTTAAAGAAAATATGAAGCTTCTGAAATGTCTGCTCATAAATGTTTACAAGAGAGATCATAGGTAGAATTATAGGCAAGGAAAATGAAGAATAGATGAGCCTAGGGAATGCTGGAATAAGGCATGGTTAGCAAGCATCCCAAGCTGGATTTCTAGATGATAAGATTTTCTTTCTTGAAATCATAATATTTTTGCATTTCTAGATCACATGGTCCTGTGATCAAAGTGCCTGTATCTTGATTCTATATACAAAGAGGATATGCATAGTGAAATAGATAAAATAAATACTGAAAATTGATGAAATTTTTCAGTGCCTCTACTGTAAGAATTACAAATCTATGAAGAAGTTGTCCTAAAAACCTAGACTCTTGGTATGATTTGGCTAGAAAAGGCATGACACATACAATACTAGAACAGAGTAAGGGTATGCTGAGAGCAGAGCAGAGAGAGGGAAGGACAGGCTTAGGATCCCATCACACAGTTGTGACTTAGGGCAGCAGTATGGTGCAAAGGGTTTTACAGAGAATCTTTTCACACTGTCTGACTGACTTAGTGTGCCCTTCATCTCCCAGAGCAGGACAGGGCTGATAGGGAAGATAAATCCTGAATTAAAGTTTCCTTTCTTCCAAGGATGCAAATCTCACTCTAAGCACAGATTCTTCTGGCCTAGCATGCAAAGGTAAGGCAAATTTATTTCAAAATCTTAATAAAAAGGTAGTGAAATGAAGCTTGCTGTGAAACTCGCTGTGATGGAAATAAGCAAATCTCAATGGATTTTCTTACACGTTCTCTTTGAACGTTTATTTTTACCCTGCTCAGCTAAGTTCACTGTACACAAATAACATCTTGCTTACATAGTTCAGTGTTACCATACAAAGATTTTATTGAGTTTCCTTAACTAGATTTTAGCTTTATTATCTGCCTGCAAAATGATGGACAACATTAATGCTGCTGTTTTCTGCCAACATACAAATTATACAAATGTATTTAATTTCATTATTGCAGTTGCATTAATTGTGTATAATATGATATTGAGGATTGCGCTATACAGCAAGAAAGGAAAATTAAGGCGGCAGTAAACGTAATTGAAATCCTTTATTTGTTTAACAAATTTTTTTTTCTTTCTCTTTGTATTTGTAATTCATAGTTTTGGCTATCCCATTGTTAATTCCAGCAAAAACAAGTCTTCCAGATTTGTAGCTGTTTTGACATGCCACTGTTAGCTCACTGAAATGTGACAGGTACAGAAGAGAACTTCTGATTGGATTCTATTGCAGTATTATGCTATGCCTACCAGTAAAAAATGCAGAGAAAATTGAATGTTAAAATTATCTGCCTCACTTCCATTTTCTCTCCAAACCACTTCCTCTGTTTTTCAATTATCATCTGGTAATAAATGTGTCATAGTGCAAGATGAGACCTCAGTTGAACACTGAAGACAGAACACAAAATTCAAGAATATTCAAAGTTGTTTGGATGCAAATTTGGTCATTATATTGAATTGAAAGGTATGTGCTATAGAGAAGGAAAGTAGTAAAGCTCTAGAAATTTCCTGTGCTAACAAAACAGTCCTCTGCCACATCTGCCACCAGGCACCAAGACATGCTTCTTTCCAAATGAATTTCCTGTTCTGAGGCAGACTGAGGTTTATGAAGCATTTAATTCCCTGTGATTGTTTATCTGGGAATTAGGTGGGGTACAGACACTGGATAAAAGCCATGTCCTTTGGAATTAAATTTTTATTGGCTCCTATATACAGACAGGATTTCTGTCCTTGTACTGATCCCCTGAACGTACGAATCTCACTCTCCATTTGTTAACTTTTGCTCACCTGTCTCTGAATTTGTCACCGGGAATGTCACACACAAGTGAACTTCCCATCCATTCAAAGACATTTGTATTTCTGAGGAGGAATCCTGAGAGAAGAACAGTTTTCAGATTTTCAATTTATCTATAGCCTAAAAGGAAAATGACTGTAAATTCTGGAGCTTCTGCAAATAATTCTAGGGGGAACAGTTTGACAGCATTTGAATCACTAGGAACCAGCTTGCTGGGACTCTAGACATCATTTAGCCTAACTGTGAAGAACTCTCAGGAGTACCCTAGTATCTTTTCAATATGCTAGTCAAGGCTCAATGGCAATTAGCCTTTCCCAAAGTGTTTCTGCCTAAAAATGCACCAGTTTTCCTGAATAATAGTGTGTAACTGCTAGGATGCTGGCTTGCAGTCTTTTCATTGCTTTACTGATGGAACTAGATAACTGTGCCTTATAGAAAGGATAATTTATTTGGCTACCATTGTACATATGACACAGATGCTCATTCCCTGATCTTATTGTGCTTTTCCTACCATTCTTTGTTTACTCTTTAGTTTCTCAGCACAGGGAGAGAGGAGCAGGCCTTTACTTCAAAAGGCCAGTTAATTTCTTGAATCTTTTACTAAATCTATGAAGTTGACAGTTACAAGCCATATTTAATAACAGTTGAACATACGATTATTCTGATGAGCTTTGACAAGTGAAGATGCTGAGATACAGTCATGATCTCTCCACTCCCCTGGTACTTAAGGACCTTAGGTTATTTATTTTATTAATGGAAAAGATTATGTTTTATAACATCATATGTAAGTTCATCATCTGATTGAGGGAAAGGATGAGCAGCATAAAAACAGATGCCTAACCTATAGGCATTGTTGTATGTTATACACTGGCCGTTAATTTACTGTTTTGTTACAATTATTGTTTTCTTCCTTCAGAGATTTAGACATCTTGTTCACTGCTTCATTACTGAATTTGAGAATCTTCAGCTAAACTCTTAGAAATGTTTAAAGACAAAAGCCGGTGATGAGGACAAGTAACTTACAAAGCGACCCATGCTTCTTTCCAATGTTAGTCATCTCGGTTATACAGGGATTCAAGAAAGGGATACATTCACTTCAGCCAGAAGAGACCACATAGAGAGCTAAGAAAATAATCCAGGCTATATGTCACTGCCGCCTTCTGCTATTACTGTTAGATGTGGTTCTCTGTCTTGTAACCTGTATAAAGTTAGTTCTCCCTCAATCAGGCTATTTCTTCATTTAGCCTAGTAAGAGAGAAGTTAAAAGGAGGCAACCCAACAAAGCCCTTGTCCAATGCTATTATCTGTAAAGTCTCATTGTAAAGGCTGATTTTTATTTCATTTAAAGCTTCCAGCAGGAAAACTTCACACAGTAAGGTTGGAAGGACTGCCCCCTCACTATTGTTCTCCACTTTTGATTTGCTGTGAAAGGATGCTCTATTTTAAGAATCATGATTGTCTTCTTTTAAGGGCAATTTTAGGACTGTTCTCTTCAAGCAGAAGTAGATGGAGGTGGAGATAATAAATCCAGCTAAGTACATTATAAAGGCCTAATAAATGCTAGGGCCGCAGTATGTACTTTAGCCTAAGAGGATCAAGACCATTCTCTCTGTGTCTCTCTTACACACACACATTCCCTGATCATAACAAGATGAAATGCAGAATTTATTGTATTTATGTGACAATTCTAGCCTAGATCGAAAGTGGGAAAAGGGAACAAATAGGCATCTAAATTAAAATAAGATTTTCAAATACTTTAGCAAAGCATTTTGTAATATGACACCTTTAAACCACTGTCTCGGCAGAATGGATCTTGAAGAGATTAGTTTTCAGAATATGCTACCATATACATCTAATATTGTTTAAATTAGATTTGATTAAGTAGTTTTCAGGCTTAAAACTAACAGAATTGCTTGTAGAATTATAATTCTTAACATATCTACCTTTGTAAGGGGTTGGAAATAAAAAATTATGCGACTGTAGTAAGTATGTTTGGGTTCATCTTCTAAGGAGTGGACTTCTTCCACAGCACTTCTGGGAGTTTCCTTTCAGTCCCAGATGGTTTCCTAGGTCTGTTTACTTGTTTTTTCAAATCATCATTTTACTAGAGAATTTAAAAATTGCATAAATGAAAAAGTAAATTCACTTAAACTCTGTCAATAAAAAACATCACTTACCCAGGAGCTGCAAACAGTGTCAGTTGTACTTGGACTTGTGGAGAATGCAACTACCACTGTATAGCAAAAAAAAAGCTAAAACCCAAAAAGCAAAAAACAATTATGTGGAATTTCCAAGTCACAGCAAAATTAATTCTGAGATACTTATACAAACTAAATACAGATATCTATACACTTTTGTAAATACATTACAAACAAATGTATATTGCTCCCTTATGTCTTAATCTTGTGAGGCTTGAAGGGTACTTACTGTCCAGGTGTAACCTTCTGAACCTCTTAACATTGGTGGTGCTGACACAGGCCAAGTGGAAAATTCTCATATTTTTCACATATTTATTGATGTACGTAACCAGTAACACCTTTCCTTGACTTCAGTAAACCTCGGAAGAGAAAGCATAGCACAGCAATAGTTTAAACATTTATATGATAGCCTCATTAATGCATGTGCAGGGGCAAATGTTCTTGGAAAGTCAGTATCTAAGTATCCTTTCTTTCTCATTTATTGCAAACTCACAAAAAATAGGCAGAAAATTTTAAGGTGCTTGAAGATAGTTTTAAAAGTACCTTAAACAAAAAAGCAATTTGACTTAGTGTCAAACTATTTGTAAAGGCTGGTATTTTTTGAGGGTTCTTGCTATTTAAACTTTCAGTTGTATGAAAGATTCCCATAATGATTTAATTTGTGAATATTTCTAGTCTCTCCATAAACTCTTGCTTTAAAGTGCACCAAAACTTTCACTGATTTCTATAGTGAAGTTATGAGATACTAGAATTATTCCCTGTGCACATCTCGGTATCTCCATTTTTATTCATTCCTTTTGTCCTTTTTTATTCATGCCTTTTGCAGGACAGTCTTGCTTTGATACATTTTGCAGAAATAGATGACAGAAAGGGTACAAATGTCCTACCTGAGTACAGGAGCTGGAATACAAAAGGCTCTTCCTTTGAAGAAATTGAAGTTGTAAATTGTGAGTTCAGAATACATAAGATCTATCTCTCTGATGCCTGCTTCACCATCTGGTTCAGTAGTTTATGAATGAGGATATAAAAGTTAAAGTAAGAAAAGCCTAGATATTGAGGCCTAGATAGATCTTTGCCAGCCATGGTGTTTTCGTTTTTGTGTTCTACTAGAAAATGTCTAGAGAATAATTTATCTGTATCTGATATTTCTGTATCATACTGGAGGTATCCACTGAGGAAGCCCATATTTTGTCTGCAAGACTCAGGAAATTAGTGCAGTGCAAGTGAAGAGGAAACCTTAAGGTCACATCATCTGTACCTCCAAAAGGGAGGGCTAGGTACAGATGAAATAAGGTGCCATACTACATGAAAGCTACACTATATTTTATTCTTATTATCTTCTATTAGTTTCCAGGTGATGCCTTTTTTTATTCATGCTTCCCTTGAATTTTTCAGCATTTCCCATCATCTTAGTATATCAAAGCTTTGTTACATTGTCAGTGTAAAACACACCCCTTAACCATATTCAGATTTGTTTTGCTTTTGTGTGGCAGTAACATTATGTCTTTTGGGGGGAGTTTTTTTTCATAATGATTTTGCTGCCCAATCAGACTATTAATCAGGCTATTACTGATGCTAAGCAGGCATATCTCTAGAGAATGACCCTTTCTTAGATAAAATTTTGATTACCACACAAAATTTGATCTTGTAAATAGTGATAGCCTAATCTCTTTTTCTTTTAGAAATCTATGATTCAGCAATAAGTGGCTAGGGGCCTACCATTAATCATTCATGAATATCAGAAAGAATATTCAATTAGAGATGTTCTCTGGGACACTTTAATATTTCTAAATTTGATATGTTTCTGGTGACTTTAAATAGTACACAAGTGACACATTCAACGTTAGGCAATAAACCAACCTATAATGCAAACTGATATAAAGTGATTAAACTGGATATAGATTTTAAATACCTCCAAATTAATTTTATATTTCTGATGTGTTGGGGATGAGGTTTGAAAATCTCATTAGTAGATTTAGAAGCCTTTTTTTCTTTTCTGTTTTCCTTTGTATATAAAAAGTCAGGTGAACCGATTAATACCCAAGTGGTTGGATGTTATTCAGATACCCAGATATTACTGCTTATATACATATGGATATTTAAATACATTCGTGATTCCAGCTTGATTTGATTTGCTTTTGGATAAGGGATGAAGGCTTTTAATTTAAAGTATCTTTTTTATTTCACATCATATTTTACTCCTACATCTGGCATATTCTTCTTTTCTAGTCACCTCAGGTCCATGTCCTGGGTGTTCAGGCTTACGGCATAAGCAGTGCCAACCTTGTCTGCCTTAAAGTAAAACTAAAGGAATTTCAAATGTTCTGGTAGTTTTGAAGATATTGTACTACTTCTGAAGATAATTATCCTGCAATGGATAAAATAATCACCCAATTCCCATACTTGTGATATAATAAGTCTTCTTAAAGAGCGCTATCACAAAAAAGTTACTTTCCAAGAGAGTAATAGCTTAAACTCTGGAAGGATGTATCCTTATTAGGATTTTTTAGGAAGCTTATGGGACTTACATACTGTGGTCAAAGTATTACAAATAGTGGCATAGTGGTAAATAAATCAGTGACACTTTTCTGTTCAGTAGGCATAGGAAATAAATCAAATTCTGTACCTCTGTAATTAAGATGGGAAAATTCCATTTTATCTGTATTTGTGCTTTGTTGAAGGCAGTCACATGTGTTACAATAAGTTTTTTATAATGATATTGGTTTTTTATTATCACTTTTAAAATTTATGTTGTGACATTGGTTTTTATTTATATTTTTAAAGACATTTTTGTTTGCTCTTTTTCATTATAACAACATTACAAAGTTCTTTAAAATATTTTGGAGTATGCTAACATGGACAATCTGAGAAACAAACTGATCACACACTCTTCATAAAAAAGGGCAAAAGAGAAGGCTCAAACTAGGTAAGAATTTAAGTTTCCTTCTTCAAGCAAACCCAGAGACCTACACTTCAGCATTCTAGCTAATATATGGGGAGAAGATGTCCCCTAAGTATAGTAAAAACTCTTCACAACCTCTGTGTAAACCATGCAGTTCATTACAAAAGTTGCTTCTGGCATGCCTCTAGGAACTCCAGACTGATGGTGCTCCCATCAGTGTAAAACATAGGCGTGCCATACTTATCACCATATTTTTGGAGAAAGTGGTCCCTGATGACTCCTTCGAGAGAATTCTAGAAGTGCTTCTGAATTTCTAATTGCCTTTGGGACTTTGCCAAAGGAAAAAAAAAGAAAAACCAAACTAGTTTTCTTATTTTGATGGGTCTTAAATGGGATTTAGGTGCAGAACTCAATCACAACCATTCTGGGCATTCGAAGAAAGAATTGAAAGTTTAGAAGATGCATCTGGTGAAATTAGGCAGTTCCAGGATTAGTTAGGTGCTGGATGAAAAATTCCTGCCTTACAGGTTTACGTTTAAATCATACAATCATAGAGTGGTTTGTGTTGTAAGGGACCTTAAAGATCAACTAGTTTCAACCCACCTTCTGAGAGCTCATGCTACTCTGTTAGACCAAGAAATACAATATCCATCAGAAACTCATATGTAATAATTTCTATGGTTTTCTTTCATCCTTTCTATCTAACTCCTATTGAAATTAAGCCAATGGTGTGGATATATGTTGTCAAGAGGAGCTTTCATTTTGAAGAATGCAAGATACCGCACACTGCCCATGCTAATAGTCATTTAGCTTGTCATACACCCTAATACTGCTCTGTGTGTGTGGAACAGTTTAGGCTGCATTTCTCATAAAACTTGCCCCCAGGAAACCTTTTGAGCACATAGATAAATGGAATTCATTTGTGCCCTGATCATTACGACATTGTTCTTCAACAGGTGGAAAGACAGACTGATTTTGTCTTGTTGTTCATGATGCCCTGTTCAGTATTGATGGCAAAATACTTGTGCTTAATGATGCCCATAAATGCCAGTGAAACATTTTCTTCTTGTCTCTTAGGATCTTTAGAAGTATAAATATTTGCTCATTTTCTTCTGTTTTTGGAGGTACAGATAATATTTCAATTCTTGACAATTACTTAACCTATAATTGAAAGTGGAGAGGGTGACAAGGTAGCAGCTGCTAGATAGAACAAGAGATATATTACTAAGATCAGAATATCACCTGATGTTTTTATAAATGGCCTACATTTCCACAGATATGATTTCACTCCTGCTCTTGAAATTTGGGTCAAGCAGTCCCATAATTCTGGAATCTCTGTCTAAATTGAAAATTATATTTTCTGTCAGTGCTACTGTAAAAATAGTTTTTCCATTTAAAAAAAATTAATCCATCTTAATTCAAGAAAATATCAGTTTAGTGGTAATCTCTGTCTCTGCATTATGCCCTCTAGCTTCTTTTTCTTTCTGTCAGGATGACAACATCAGAATTAAATCATGTCTTTGGCCAGTCATTTGCCTAGTTGCAGCTCTCTGCTTTTATTTCTTCCGTGTTCAATTTTTTTCCCAGCTCACATGATTTTCTACACGTAACAAATTCAAAACACAAAAAGCAG
>JANIJG010014360.1:89939-117307 GCA_024611175.1 Megaceryle torquata
GACAATCTGAGAAACAAACTGATCACACACTCTTCATAAAAAAGGGCAAAAGAGAAGGCTCAAACTAGGTAAGAATTATTTCTTCCGTGTTCAATTTTTTTCCCAGCTCACATGATTTTCTACACGTAACAAATTCAAAACACAAAAAGCAGTAAGTTAATGAGTGGCCATTAAATTAGGTGTGGAGCATGAAATAAAAGTTACATTTTGATGAAAATAGGAATAGTGGTGCCTGATTGTATCTAGTCTTTTATTTCCAGTTTGGGTTGTCTCTCTTTTTGTTTTTTTGGCAGATGCTGAGTAGCATCAGGCCAAGTAGCATGAGGGATCAACTGCTTTATTTAAATGACTCAGAAATCTGGCCCTAGCAGGTTGAATCCCTTTTCTGTCCCCATAGCATTTCTCACAAATAAGGCACTCTGATGGTTAGAAACCTTGTCTTATGTCTTTCTACATCACCATGTCTGGCAAAAGTAAACACAGGCAAAGGGTAAGGTATAATATATTATAGATCACATGCTGTTAAAGGCAGGTCACTTCACAGTCTTCTGTGCTCTTCAGAGATGTATGCAATGTGCGAAGAATAGGGTCATAGCAACTGCAGTATTAATAAAAAGGTTAATTGCTTCTAAATAGCTAAGAGTACAATGTTGTACCTTGCAATCTGAAGGCCAGTGAGTGTTCTCATTATATAGCACCACTTACTTTCCTGTGCTTCGTTGTGTGTGTCTTTGTTAAAATTCCTGCTGAGAGAGTTGCATGGTTAGCAATTTTTAAGTAAGAACATCCCTCCTTGTATTTATTTGGTAGCTGAATTTAGTTATTAATAAAATACAGTTGTTACATTTCCAGCAGAGCTTTAAAAATGCAATTGCTCAAAACACAGTAGCAAACACTCCCTTCTCCTTTTGTCCGTGAAATTAAAGATGCAACCAGAGCTTAGGTCATACAAAAAAAAAAAAAAAAAAAGGGGAAAATAGTGAGCATTCCCAAAAACAAGAACACTGGCAGTGATTTTCAAATTGTTGGTCAGTGTCCTCTGTGAGTCTCAGAACCACTTGTAAAGGGATGAGAAAAGGAGAATTAAAAAAGGTAAATTTTTTTAGGAGGACTTGCACTTAACTATATCAAAGAGTGAATGTCCATCAGAGGCATATAGTTAGAAAGGTTTCCTCTGAAACCAGTAGCTAAGGATGAGTGCGTTTTCTTCATCTTTTGTCCCATGCTGCACTCTGAGGAATAAAAAGCTGCCCCTTCCCAAAAAAAGAATTTAAAGAAAATTCAGAACCTGAAATATGAAAAGCATGATGGCTAACAGTGGATTAAATCGAATGAGCATATTACTATAATGAGCTTCATTACATGGGGAATTTATAATTATTTTATATAGCTTTTAAGAAGATCTGGTGTTGAAGACTCTTCAGGGAATGAAAAGTCTCAAAAACAAACTGCTAGCAACATTTAATACGTGCACCAGAAGAACAATTACCCCCTTAAGCTTTTGTAGAAAACTGAGGAAAGAGAAAAACAGGGAAATAATACACTTTGTATCATAATATATTTGTATGCTTAACTGTAATTATTAAAAGGGAATTTAAAATCATCTGCTATCCTTTCCTGCAGTTTTATGCACATTCTGAATACTTTTTAACCACATTATCTTGTACATAAATGCATAAAGACATGTATCAGCCTTTATGTGTGAATAAAGATAAATGAATTAATAGCTCTTGTTTTAAGGAAAAGATCTTTCATTGTCTAAATCCAAGCAAGTATTAAAACTCGAGGGGCCAGATTCTAATCTGTTATGCCACTGTAAATTAAGAGTGATTCAAAGGAACTGAAAGTGGTGAATCCTATTTTCACAAAGTGTAACTGAGGTTTTAATTTGGCCTTAGGTTCTATGAGTTACATCATGAGCAACTGCAGAAATATGATGTGTTGAGGAAGAATGTGTTCCCCTGAGTGACTGTGGCAGAGTTAGCCCCCAGGTAGTTGGTTATGCAAATTTGAAGTATTAACCTGTCTCATTTTCAGAGTTTCCTGTTTTGTCTCTGCCCATGGATTAGGCAGCTGCTCCACTGAATTTATGGTAATCCCGAGGAGGAGGTATGCATTTGCTTGCTGCAAGTTAATTGTGAGCTTGAAAAAACTATTCCCTTGCCCTTCCTCTTAAAAACAGATTCTGTAAATTTGTATTCACTCTTTTTCTTCTTGAATTCTGCATATGTGTTATGAGCTTTCCAATGATATCCTTGGGGTTTTACATTCATCCTAACATATGGCACATATGTGAGTCTCTTCTCAAATTTATTTGAGTTTATGTGTGACTGGGAGCAGTTATCTGGGTGAATTGCTGAATCATAGAACAATTATGGCAGGAATTCTCTGGTTTTGTGTTTTTCTACAAATTATATTGTACTATATTGCATTCACTTCAGTTCTTGGCAGGACTGCTGAGAAGTTACAGCTTTTGCCATCTGGTAACTTTTGAAGCAATTTCCCTCATATGTTTCTATTGCTTAATAATTCTTCATTTACTCTATACAGGTAACCAGATCTTAAGTCTCATAGCAAATATAGTCACCTTTCCACTGTCTGTCTTCTTCTTTCATCATTCTGTTAAAGGCTAGTTTCTGACAATGTAGCCTAGTCTGACTCAGGGAAAAAGTGCATCTGACTCCCCCATGGAGCTTTTGCTTTCTCTTTGCCAGACAGTTGTTCCAGTCACTAGTACTGGGTGGGAAATGGCAGCATTCAGAGGAGAGCTAATCATTTGCATGGACGTTAAAGACTACAGGAGAAAACTGTGGAAGAAAAAATTATGCAGTGGAACTCTGTCTCAGGATACACATGAACTAAACTCATTAGGCTGAAAAATATCTGGGGAGGTATTGCTATGTGCTTGCTCTATGTCAGCTGCTTTTAGAGATGGGACACTGGGTTAGAAAGACCTTTGGTTTGTCCTGATGTAGTTCCTATTATGTTCATACACTGAAAATCAGCTTCTGAAATTGAACAAGAAAAAAGCACAGATTAAAGAAGAGTCATCTGCCAATCTTTGTATTTAAGCAGGCAAGGTTAATTGACAATTGACATGCATTTTCAGTGCTTAAGCTGAGCAGGAATAATACTTGAGAACTGCATTTCTATCCTACATCCTTTTTGTTTGGGGTTTTTTTAGTTGGTTGGTTTTGTTTTTTTTTTTTACATTCATCTAGTGTCAAATGAGGTTTTGGTTTCTTCATACAAAGGGTAAGAGAAAGTTTATTCCTCTCTCTCTTCCTTTAACTTTGAATTTAACCTCAGAATTCCTTAAGCACCTGTCCAGTAACATCTCCCTGAATAATGTGACAGAAAAACATCTTGCTGGTGCAGCTAACACAAAGCTGCAGTCATGAAAAATAGGCAGCTTTTTGTGGAGCAGAAGACTGGAGAGCAACAGACAATCTTTCTCAGTGTGACAGTTTGCACAGCAATTGGAAATTCTGTCCTGCAGAATTCAGATAAAGATACAGCAAAGCCTTTGGAAAAAAATATTCCCTCAGTTAAGAACTGGCACATTTGCCTCTTGACTCACATCCCACAAGTTTTGTGTGTAACCTTTTTATCTCTGCACATCTTGAACTTGCACAAGACAACAAGGAAGTGCCATCCTGCCTCATGTTCCCATGTAGTGATGTATTACCCAAGTCACCATTTAGTTCTTGAAAAAACTGGAGTACAGCAAAGAAAGATGTCACTAAAGAGACAATTGTGGAATACAGTTAAAATGATGAAAATTAAGGCACACTTTCCTAACAAATTTTTCTAATGAATAATGCATTTACTAATAAACAAAAGGGCTGCCAAGGACATGACAGATTGGAGATACAGCACTTGAATTATTGAAAGTGTCAGACAGGTCTCAACTTTTATTTATGTTAATAGCAAACCACCTGTCAGATAAATTAGGGAGTAGATACCTCCACAGCAATGCCAGTAGGCACCTTTCAGAACTGCAAGAAAGGTCCAAGAGGACAGACAGCCTAGTTAGTTATCATGCTGGCATCTGAGAAATGTCTGTCCTCTCTCCTAGTTATACCTATGTGGTAATATTGGCTGATTAAGAAAAGACTGAATACGCTGTTAATTGCTTTGGTAGATACATCCACAAACAGCCCTTACCTGCTTATGGTACACACAAAATTTAACTTCCTCTTGGCAGACAGGTCATCATCACCTCCAGTGTCAAATACTGACATGCACAACTCTGCAGTACAAATGGGAAACTTATTGATACTTATTTGTCAGCCTAAGCATTGCCCTCAGAGATAACAATCTATTTTAGATTTAAATTATCTGGTGGTTGACACTGTCTGGCACTTCTTTTTTTATGTTTGCAAGCTTGTATGGATCTTAAAAGATATTTCTAACATGATTTTCCATAGTTAAAAGGAAACCCAGAACCTGTCTCGGTTTGCAAAGAAAAAAGATCTCATAGGTGTTTTCAGAAAAGGAGGTATGCACTACATACTTCTCCACTTTATTTAACTGATCGGATAACTGATCCATTTCTATCAGTTGTAATTTCATTTTCCTTCTCTTCCTGACAACATTTGAACCTACCCTACCATTAAAGACTTACAGGATTGATTTTCATCCTGGTCTCCACTCCGATGAAGCTATTTCACTTTACACAGAATAATTAAATACTCAGTAAGCCACAGAAGAAGAGGACGAGAGTGCATATTACCCTGCAGCCCACTGATTAGTGCATTCTGATATAAGCTGTAATCATGGCTACTTGTGCCTACTGCTCTGTTTAAAAAAAGCCTTTAATCCAGCATTTTCACTTGCAGGTGATGCTTTACACTCGAGACTAATACGATACTAGCTATCATATTAATTCACGTCCTCAGATTTTTTTTTTGAGAAGGCCTTGTTCTTGATGTTATTTCAAGAACAAAGTTACAGATAAATCCCAACTTTCTATAACTACCTCAGGTGTTTAAAAACTGTAGTTTTCAGAATTTCTGCTTGTGCACAAAGGAAAGAGACAGACATCTTCAAAACATAATTCATGTCTTGCTAGTTCCGCTGTTTCTGAAACTGTCTCCCTATATTCACCAATCATATGAGAAGTTTAGATAACCACTGTACTTTGCAATTTATTTTTATATTATATGAATATAAGATTTTCTTTAGATTTTCTCAAATTCATTCGAAGTGCAGAAAGTATAGTAGTGTCCACAGTCACTTCTTGACCTAGGAAAGTTACTGGAAAAATAACATCTCTTCTTACTGATACGTTTGTTTTGCATTAGCAGTAGCCTTGGAACTTCATTCATGGATGATTCTCCTGTTCCACAGAAAACAGTGGCAATTAGTACCTCATCATAAATATTTAAATATGTGCAAAGGAAAACTTGCCCCAATGTGTTGTTATGGCTGTTTTCAGCTGGGGTGCTGATATTTTATGAATGTTACAACCTTGCCAGCTGAGCAACATATTCCCAATGACACCATTTGTGAGTAAAGTAACTACTGCTGCTTACAGAAGTGTTAAGACACTCGGGCTGAAGCACTGTACATAAAATCTCAGCACTTGTATTTGCTGATCCTGTGATTGATAGTAATAAACTTCACTTCCATGAATGAGAGGCTTCTGTGTAAACACTAGCAGTGTATTATAAAAATGAACATGAAAATGTGCGTTATTCACAGAGACTTTTTCATTTTTTTGATATGTGTCCTTATGCCAACCTGCCTCTGGCAAATTCAGAAATTCAGATGCCATATGTCCTTATGATCATCTTCAAAACTTCTAAATCCAGTCTCTTTCTCTTCAAGAAGCTTCTTCTCTTGATAAGTGTTGTTGCTGTGGCTTCATCTGCTAAAAGCAACTGTGCACAGCCCCAGTGACTAATCTCATTTAGATTAATGATATCTGCAAGGTCACTTGAGAAGGATATGAAGACACTATTATCCACATGAATGCTGGTCTATAGGTAGAGATGAAGCAGGTATATAAACTGAGAGAGACCTGTCATGATTGTCACAGATTTATAGATTAATCTGTTCTTTAGAACAGGAGAAATTTTCTTTAAAAAGGAGGATTTAAAAATAAGCAAAAAATATTTGTACAATTTGTTTTTTCTAGAAATTCTAGAGTGCATTGTTTCGCTATTTCTGAAAAATGTGTTCAGTTGATGATTATATTTGTTTGAGCTGGAGAGAAAAGACAGGTAAGACCTTCCTCCACACACAAATTTCATGTTTATGCAGAAAGGAGGATGAAATGTGAAGCTTTTCTCTCTAGCTGTCTCTTCCCACTACCACCCCCCATCACTTTCTCTTTATCTTTCTATCTTTCTCTTCCTCTGTCCTAGAAAAGCAAGTGGTAAGCAGGCAGTGGGTCCCATTCATCTATCTGGAATTTACAAGAGAGGAATACCTGAATCTGCCAATGGCCTTGATGCAAAAGATCTCTCCTTTCTATCCCACCTGGAGTAACAGAAATTCCAGACTGTATCTCTTGAGTCCTTTTTGGAGGTCCTCCTAGGGAAAGAATACTTTGATCAGGTCTGGGAGTAAATTCTCATATCCTTAATAATTTTGAATACTTTATCAGACAGGATTTGGGAATTTGGACTACTTTGATGAAAGTGCTTTAAAATAAATAGAACAACTTCTATATTTTAACTGAAGAACAATATCAAATTAATTTATTGCCGAGTGATGATATTTGCTGTATATTGCAAAATACAGATGGAAACAGCACAGTGTCCTTTTTAATGCTTTTTCGTTCATACATGAATTTCTCAGATTTTTAAGCAAACTAGCTGTGAATGCTGAGATTTTGGGAGCCAGAAATACAGATGAGGAGAAATTCTACAAGACTTAATATCTGAATGATCAGGCCATACGTTACTAAATTTGTACCTAAAGACACTTAAACTATTTGGTTATACTTCCCTCTTGGTTCTTTTATTTCAGCTGGGAATGGGGGAAGCTCTACTTCAGCCTGAAGCTGTTTGGTGCAATTACATTTGTTCAGGGGTTTCCATCTCACTTCCATCATTATTAGAACTGTTGGTATTCTCAGTAGAGTATGGCTTGCCCTGGGTACTTTGACTTACAGATTTCTATTTCTTTCAGAGTACGTGTCCATTCAAAGTGAAGACACCTTTGCCCTAGGTTGTTACGGTTCCTTCATAGCTTGACAAAATCCAAACTAACAGAACCTATTCCCAATAAAATAAAAAACAATACTCCTGACTTCTGTGGCAACACACTTTAGACAGAAGGAAATAAATAAATAAAGACTATTGTGTCTAGAAAGGCCATTGTCAGAATGACAAACTTTATATTCTAAATCAAAAATACAAATCTGGAAAGTGTATGGAAATAAATTAAAAGATATAAAAGCTTCAAAATGAACTGTTCTTCAGTTAGAAGTGCAGACAGCTTTTAATAGCTAATAAATTCCTTTGGTATAAATATTTTTCACTATTATGTGCCTAAATAATATGTTTTTAAAGGAAAACTAAACAGACATGAATGGATTTTTTGCACTGACAAATGGCCAGCTTAGTATGCAAGCAACAACACTGTCTCACATTCATTTGAATGCTTGCCATCTGGAACAGATGCATTAGTTGTGGCTTCAGTAATGACATGGTGGAGGAGAAAACCTTCCTCACCTCAAGATTTCAATATTACTTAATGGGTCTCCTCATGTGAGTAAAGTAATTGTATATTCAGCCCAGTGCTTTATTCAGCTGTCATCTTTACTTTACAGTATAACCTACCCATCTTGCTTTACACTTTTGCTTGAATACATGCAACATTGCAGTATATATTGTATGAAAGATGTTATTCCAAGTAAAGTCATATTGTGTATTTGACTTTGTTCTGTATTGATATTGAATGCACTTCTAGAATGGTAATCTTCTATGTACAATATGCGTCTAAGGAGATTATATCTTATTTTGCACACCAGGATGTCTTTAGAATTGTTTATTATTCATGTTATATTTTAAACTCATGCTGGTCTATGCAGATTTTAAATGTGTTTGTCATATACCATTAGTCACTGTGTGAAATCTCTCAGTAATAGTTAGTTCTTGAATTTTCTGCAGCTAAGGAGAATTTAACACTGATTGATGGTAGATCACTTAGCTGGTTGGCAGACTTTCCAATTTACGGCAGGAAAATTGCTCTTTTCTTTATTCTTATTCCTTCTGCAGGGGGACAGTAAGATGTATGTGCCAGGGTGCACATAACAGCAAGAATCTGATTGGCAATACTGCAGGTCTTTTTTACAATTATGATTTTATCATTTTCAAAAACTGTACTGAATGTCAAGTATTTCAGATGCAGTTTTTAAAAGCCTCTCTATTTATCAAATGTTGATGATATATCTGTATCATACTTCACATGCAAAAAATGACCTAACATATTTTTCCATGAGGAAATGAGTAACCTGTCAGTGCTTCATCCTTATCTTCTAATAGTCCAAAATTTTCAGTCCTCTAAAGGCTCATTATCTGTAGAGTGAAGATTAGCAGAAGAAACAAAGATACTGATTTGCCGTGTGTCATCTGCAAATATTTCTCATTAGCCACTGATTCAATCAAAAAATAATAATAATAATTTATTAGCTGTTCTTCAGTGAAAGAAAGATATGGGATAATTCCCTTCCTTTTATCATTCAGTAGTGAGATTTTAAAATACTCTATTTTGAGATTTCACAGGGAATGCATACTAAAAATTGCAATATGTAATTTTTAGTATCCACTTTCTTTAAAGGAAAACACAAGATAAAAGTTGCTAAAAACATAGAAGCCTACTGAAATACCAGCCATCAATTCTAGGAAATTTAGCAATGGATTTGGTATATAAAAAAACTTCTCTGTGAAAAGGTGTGTTTCATATATTCAAATGCCTGCAAAGACTGAAAGAAGAATCCAATCTTCACCACTTCATAAATATAAGAGGTTCAAAGTGCTCTATGAAAGTGCTGATTTTGTATACTGTTCTGGAATTCACAGAGGTACTTCCTAAAAACATATACATAAGGGGAAAAGCAATTGCTAAATTATTTTTTCAAAAAGAAATATAAATTACTGCTGTTGCATTGCAGTTTTAGGGCAATGGAGCACAGCATAACTGACACCTCCAAAACACAGATAGTAAACATGGTAATGAAAACAAATGTGTTAAAGTGTGCACTAGGGACCAGTTATGCACTTACTCGGGGACTTCAGTGGGAGTTCTGCATGTAGTGTAGCTTCAGAATTGTCCACAAGGAACAAGGCAACTAAAAAAGCTGTTACAGCTACTGTCCCAACAAACCTGTTGTTTGGGGAGTTCATTTTCAGCAGCTCCTCCCACATCCCACACTAATGTCAGACCAGTGCTATTACAGCTTGGATTTTTTGCAATATCAACTGTGTCATGAAATTATACCAGTTCATAATTATCTTTTATTATTACAGATGCTGTGTGGAGCTCATAGAATTGCAAATCTACAGAAGAGATACTTGGTATCCTCTTTTAAAAATAAAAACTCAGTCTATTTGTAATGCTGAAATGAAGAAAATGGGAACAGTGGAGATCAGCATTGAATAAATAGAAAGGTAGGATCTTGATTTAATTTTTCTATTTCGTTTGAGCTGGCTTTTGCATATTTCCTACATATGTGCCTATCACTCTACTGTCTTTTCTGTAACTGCTCTTTGAAAAATATTTAGACCAATACCTATGTCATCAAAAACACATTCTTAGTATAAAGTTAATCAGTTTTTTAAAGTACTATTATGTCATTGTATCTTTTAACATGTCATTATCTTAATCTCTAAAGCATGTAAATTCTCTCACATTTTCTATCAAGACTTAAGAACCACCAGCCTGCAGTGGATCACATTATTAATGAAAGCTGATCTTTGGACATGCCAGGTTCACTGGATCTAATTACACTGGTGACAGACAGTGGTTAAAAATCAGTCACAACTTCTCAGATCTCTGAAATGGAGTGTGTGATGGTAAAGGCAAAAATCAGTCCTAACTAAACCATGTTAATCTTTCAAAGAAAACCTTAACTGATGACTGGGAAGTCAGGCAGGGATCTAAGTACGCTTTATTAAGCAGAATCTAAGGCCTTAAATCCTCATCTGGAGCAAATAGGCTGGAATATAGCATATCCAAACATAAAAGTTTCCTGTATATATTAGGTGGTTAGGAAATGTCAGTAACTGGTCTGCTTGACAAACCATATATTCCTTCATCTAGGACAATACAATACATACCATATATACGCTGTCTGTTGCAGCAATTGTAGATCCTATTGCAAATAATTTATGCATCTATTCACAGAAGAAACCATCACATAGGTAAGGAAAACATAAGGAGGTTTTATTAATATCGCTTTAAATTAGAATTCTCTAAAAGTTCTCTTTGGCAGCAATCTGATATATTAACACTCAGACAGATAAAAGTATCAAAATCTGGATACTTATCCAAACAGTAACCTAAACCCTTTGGTGTTAGTACTGCTCTTATATTTGAGAGACTCAAAATCAAAATCCAGGTTGTTTTCCCCATAAATGCACTTCAGAAAATTAATTCCTTGTTTCTCTTACTTTTTTTTCTATAAAATTAGAGAAAATATTTTATTTTTAATGACTTTCCTGTCAAAGCCTATTAGCCATAATGAGTACCTCTGTTTTTAACATCTGCAGACATGAAACTTCGATACTTGTTGAGCTTCTGATGGGTCTCTGAAGAAAAAGTGGCACTCCATGGAGGAATTACAATATATTAGAATAAACATAATGAAATCATTCTTCAAAAATACATTAAGTTGCACAAGGCTAAGTTTACAATATCCCAAAATGAGAGGAAAGATCTATTCAAATATGGATAAATGAGAGATTATTTGCAGGAGGTGGTGAAGTCTAGCTACAGGCACAGGTGCTTTAAAGGACAAATCCCCACCATTAAGCTCTGGTGCAGCTGGTTCGTAATAAATAAAAAAATGAAGAGCAACGCCCATTAATGTCTCATATGATACAACCTATGAAGAAAAAAAGTCATTTGTTTGTAAACTACTATCACATTAACAATGGAGGCTAAATGAGAAAACCTCCAGATCTGACAAGATGATTTTAAACTAAGAGTGCGGAATTGTTTATTACGACTTTTGACTGACAGTCTAATATATTAAATCAGTTCAGAAGACTGTAAAATGCATTAGCATTAGCAATTTAGTACCTCCAACAAATTTAACTGTCACTCTTGAGCATATCTGCCCTTGCTAAAGGAAAAAACCTACAGCGCCATCTTTGTCTTGATGGACAATAAAGTTAGAAGAGGCAAAAGCCTTTTTCTGTACGTTGGTGATGAGAGAACCGTGTTACATTTATCATAATTAACTTTCAGAGTTGGCAGCATGTTTTGGCAAATGTGTTATTTGCTCAAGCTTGTGAAAGAAGTTTTAAGAACTAATCACTGGAGCCAAGTCTTAGCCTGCTCTCATTTCAAGGCTGGATTTTAATCAATTTAGAAATGTAATTAGAAGCCAAATGTGTACACAGTTACTTTGATTACACACAGAAATTGGGCAGTTTTATAGTCAACTAACTGATTGTAGGCAGTTGGTTGTAAAACACCTCATCTGAATGAGCAGTTGTTAATAACCTTGTGTTAACATGCCTATGTTATTCAGAAGTGCTTACATAACTACTGCATGTTTATGAAAATGTTCCCAAATCCTAATATTTGTGTGATGTCCAGTATAATTAATTTGACAATGTGTCAATTGTTTGATGGTCTCACATTTGAAAACTTTCAGATCTCTACTCAGGGAGCCGCAGCAGTAGTTCAGTGTCTTTGGTGACCAGTGATTGAGTATAGGAGCAGCAATGAACAGCTGAAATGAATAGTTTCCTTAATAATAATCAGGATTGACAGGTTAATAATGAAGTCACTACCTGAAAAGGAGTAATTTTTGTGACTATGATTTGAAAGGAATACTTTAATTGCCTCTTTGGATAAATGGTAAAAACACTGTACATAAATAGAAGTAGGAAAAACACACATAATATTAAATAGTTTACCTACAGTATTTTTTATGCCAACTTACTCAGCCTACACTTGCTCATAGAAAAATTGTATCTTGGGGCATTTTGTAGGTAAAACACAGAGAAACAGCAGGTGACAAGCTGAGTGGAGATAGTATGAGCATTTCATAGTCTACCTATGTAGTAAGAAATAACAGGAGACAGTGCTTGCCTATTCCTGCTTGGAATGCCTGCCCCTTTACAAGTTTTGCAGGTAAAGAATTATCCCATCAGTCACTATTTAGTAGGACAGTAGATCAGAGATATCCCTGAAAACAGCTTTTACAACTGAAAATGTTGATGACATGTTTATGCTTCCTTCTTTCTTTTCTACCAATAGCTAAACACCAAACAGCAAGTGAAATTGTTAGCTGACAGGATTTGTTGCTGTTGTCAGTTAAAATGTACTTCCAAATCAAGCTGTTCAAAATGAATGCTGAAAGCACTAGCCAGATGATTGCTGCAAGTAAACTGGGGTTTTGAGCCTCTCATTGGAAGTTATTTATCAAAACAAAGGCCAGATGTGATACAATTCTTGAGAATGAAGCAGCAGACCTCACAGATGATGACAGAATAGGCATGGAAATACCAGTTTGTCCAGGAAAAATGTTCCCATTGTTAGATAATCTTCCTAGCCAGAGATTCTCAGTGGTACTGGTGTAGATAACATTGTGCATCTTCCAAGCGTCCTCCAGGGCTGCTGGCGTCTCACAATTGCTTTGTCCCATTATCTGACAAGTCATGAGTAACTTGGTCACTCTCTAGGCAGGCTCACAAGATTGAAGGGCATCCTTCTTGATGAACAAGATATGATATGATAGAACAAGAATAAATGGTAGATACAATAGAACAAGAGGAAATGGCCTGAAGTTGAACCAGGGGAAGTTCAGGATGGATATTAGGAAGAATTTCTTTACTGAAAGGGTTGTCAGACATTGGAATAGCCTTCCCAGGGAGGTGGTGGAGTCACCATCTTTGGAGATGTTTAAGGGCCAGGTAGATGTTGTGCTTAGGGACATGCTGTAGTGGTTTTGACAGGGCTAGAAATAAGGTTGGACTTGATGATCTTGAAGGTCTCTTCCAGACAAAACTATTTTATGATTCTATGATTCTCTCCTTGTACCTACAGCTGCTCTTTTAGGGCCCTCTCCAAGTAAATCCAGCCTCCCATCTTGGTGTCCTTTATCCCTTTTCTAACTAAACCTTTTTTTTTTTTTTTTTGAGTGCCATGACAAGTTTGAGACTGTGAAAGTGAACTGGACACCTCTCTGATCCAGTTGTCCATTTAGCTTTATAAACAGTTGTCCTATCTCAGCTGAGGGCACAGAGTGAGGCCAGGAATCAATGTGTAAAAGCAGAGAGGAAGCCAGGGACAGCCAAATTCAGCACTTCTCCTGAAGAAAATGCTCATCAGTCTTCATCCTGAAAAGGATAATAGAGTAACCGTTGTTAATATTGAAGAGTTTAATTTTAGAAGCTTCTTCAGTTGATTTGTTATTCAACTTCTCTGTCATTTTTACACCTTGATTATTAGTTTATTCCTTTTCATGAATGAAAGTGGTTTACACTGATGAAAAAAAAAAAAAAATACCATCTTCCTTTGCTTATTGCAATGCCTTTTGGAAGAATTGCTGACTCCAAAGATTCCGTCTCTGATATTACAATCAATTGTCCATACTTTTTTCCCTTTTCATGTAGCATAATTAGAGGGAAAGCTGTAAACACTGCTTTGATTTGGAAAACAAAGCAACAGTGCGGAACATTATAGAATGGACTCAACACAGACCAATATGATCAAAGTTGAAGACCTTTATTCAAGCACACACAGAACTTATATATCTTTTCTATATCAGTACACAAGCTACCTTACATTGCTATTGGCTATGTGCTCTGTCCATACACCTGGTTATCACTAATAATTGGCTAAAGCTACACAGCCACGTCTTACTTATAAGGCAGTTGTTGACATTCTTACAGTCTCTTATCCTGTTGTTGACTTTCTCACATCTTCTTCTGTTGTTGACTTTCTCACAGTTTCTATCTTGTTCTAGCAGCTTCAGCTTACTGTTACTGCCTTGACATGTCTCTACTCGCCCCTCAGGCCTGATTATATCAGGGCAATCCCAGACATGTCAAGGCAATACTGAATCTGGATTGGCCACATGTCCATCCTTCTCAAGATGCATTACTACACAACAGTAAGTATAATTTACTGGAATTTAACCCTTTAGTCAGTTCTCTCCTCTGCTCTGCTTTTCTGTTGGATTCCTTCCAAGTATACCAAGGACTGTATGTAATGTCTGTTCAACCTCTGGATAAAATTAATCCCTAAAAGAGGTATGACAAACTGGCAATAGGAGATCCTACCCGTAACCTCTTTTTTACCATCAGATGTACATATTAGGCCTCCTCTTTCAATTGTAATTACAGATTGTTCTTCTTTGAACTGATGATTTTTTTTTTCTAAAGAAAATAAGAAAACCAGTTTTACCTCTTAATGTAAAACTACCATCCATTTAAAATGGTGTGTACTTCCTACATGATTTTTAAAAATTTTAAAAACTGTACCATTAAGAGACAGTTTAGAGAAATGACAACTTCTTATAACTTGGTCTCAAAGCTGAGCAAAGTCTTCTGCAAAATGTAGATTTACAGACCTGAATAATTCATTTAATCTGTGAAACATGATTGAAACCATGTTTAGAAAGAGTTGCCTTGGGCTTCCAAGGCCAAAGGGAAAGTATTACATTTGAGTCAGTTTGATTTTGTACTTCCTTGAAACATAAAGTGTCAGCGTGAGTGCAGAGATAATAGCAAATCCTCACAGGGGGTTTGTCAGCATAAAGCAAGTAAGATTGTGAGGTACTTTGATAGTACACTAATAGGGGTCAAATAAGTGCCTAAGGTAGGTAGGTACATTTACAGCAGAATACCTTTTTAATATTTTTTATTTAACTATCTAGCATTTATAGACAGCTGGTGAAATTTCATGTGGTTGCTTGAGCAGTTGCATTCCAATCACACAAGCTGAAAATCAGTTTGAACACCAATGTTATGCTGTTCATTCAAAGGTGTCAGGACCCCCCAAACACAATGCCCTAAAAATATTCTGCAGCTTTGCTGTCAAAAATGAATTAAAAACCGAAACAAAACAATCTCCTTCCTCCAAAATCCAAACAAAACTTAGTGTCAGGGATTTTTTTTCCAAGAACATATATATATATATATAAAAATATAGAAAAATGGTTGTGAACTATGTTCTTTACCTCTCCTTTTCCTCTGCTGCAGTTTTAATTCCAGACAAGACTATGTACAAATAGCTGAGCTTCTCTGTGCTCCAGTACATAAGATTCTGTCATTCTCTAATTAACAAGTTGGTGGTTGGTAACAGAAAAATATTGAAGTACATAGGAGTGCTGAGCCTATTCCTCTAACAAGACATCACATTTAATTTGCTTATTTCTGGACAGTAGCTAAGAAATCGAATGTGCAATGTAATTTGGTCAAGCTTTGGAAAGTGAATATTTAAGTTGTATTAACTGTTGGGGTTTTTTTCAAGACAAGTTAAAATACCAAAAATCAGCACAAGAATACATTGTTTGTGTTCACCAAGCAAGTCTTAAAAAAAAAAAGAGGAGGGAAAAGGGTACTTATCAGTAGAAAGTAAGTGTGCTGAATGTGCAAGGCAACATATATTTTCCCAGCTTGCCAATCAATGTAAGTTTAACATTAATCGAAGGAAAACTGGTGTGCTATGAAGATTTTCCTTGGTGAGAGGTGATGACTTTTTTTTCCTTTTTACTAAAGAAGGTAGCCAGAACAAAAGTGGTTCCAAATGATCTCTTCTTGAATGGGTTTTCTTTTTGAGTAGGTTTGTTCTTATATGCATCAGGTACCTTAATAAAGAGGAAGTGGAATTAAAATAATACCTAAATTTCTCATTAGCCACAGAGGGCATTCTGTCAGGTTGTTAAATGGGTGCTGAATGCTTCTTCACCCTGACATTCAAGAATAGTCAGTAAGGTCTGTGAGACAATCAAAAATGAGAAAAAGAAAGCTTCAGGTTATCAGCAGTGCCCAATATATGGAGGCACTGAAAAATAGTTTTATGGCAATTCCACCAGTGTATGAAACCCTCCAAAAGAATGTAAATTTGGTTATTGTTATTATATCCACTGGACTCAGTACAATATTCGGGGGGGGGGTTGTGTGTGTGTAAGTTAACATTGTACAGCGATAGCCTAAAGACAGGAAGTACAGTAATTTATCTTGTATTGCTGTGTGTTTTTACTTAAAGCAGAAAAGGCACCCACCAAGTGCATAGGATGTGCACCTAGGGAATGTTTTAACGTTCTGAGTAAATGATACAAAATAAATACTGTCATTGCTTCTCCACCTGTGAGGCAGCATGCTAGTGCCTGATATTTGACAGTAAACATTTTCTATGAGTTTGACAGAGTCAAATCCCTTTGCTAGTCAAATTTTCTGCAGATGTTTTTGTTTAGATGAAAGGAGATTTTGTTGGTGAAAGAATTTCAATAAAAATTCCATCTCAGAAGGATAGTCCACACATAATACACATTGAAGCCATCTTCTGCAAAAAGCAGGTCAAGGCACAGAATCCTTTGTGTTAACAAAGACTCTTCACAAATTCAGCTGGATTCTTTAGCAACCCTTTCCAACACCTCCATTTTGAACCGAAACATCTGCTGAAGAAACCTGTGAATTTTTCTGAGACTGTTTATTTCTCCCCATTTGCAAAGTCCATAGTGTAACAGCTTTGTTACCAAGATCAGCAGGATTTTTAACCAGTATTATTGTTCTAAAAGCGTAAGTGTTCTTCCTGATGTGTGGCTTCACAGAATGATTCCAATTAGATTCTGGTGTCAGTAAATAGCACTATTTTAGTCATGCTGACACATACTGACATATTTTTGCTGTTGTTGTTTCCTAGAAGATGACTTCCAGGCAACCACAGACATTAAGTTACAGCAACACAAACAGATATTACGGTTTTAATTCAGTAGTTTGAAATATATCAGCCAATGTTAATTCCCACATCCCTTTCCAGTCCATTAAATACTCCATTTTTTAATTGAAGTTATAATATTTATTTGCTCATTCTCACCTGTTTTGGTATGCTACATTTATTCAGTAATTTCTCTAGTGATTTGTGCTTGGATTAGTTTATTCCTTCCATTATCTCTCATTTAATTGTCCCATATCATATAGAAAAGGCTGTGTGCCAATTTCAAGTTGATGTTACGTAATTTAGATTCAACTTTCTTTTGAAAGTTTCACAAGCAATGAAATTTTTATTGCTTTATAAAAAAAAAAAACCAAAACCATATAATCTTATAAAAAACTGCCATCAATAAACATAAGACCACAATATTCAGAGATCAAGCTTTCATTTAAGCAGGTTAAAATATACTTCTTTCAAAAAGGAATTTTTTTCTTTTTCAGTGAAATATATAATATCACCATGTTAGAGCAATCTTCCAGTATGTTGTAAAATATATCATTTAATGGCTGAAATATTTGTTAGTTTAAAAGTGCATCCAACCTTAAAATGATTGGGCTTTGGTTGTAAATCTCTGCTTAATAAGAGTCACTGAAGAGAGATCTGGGTTTATATATTTTCATTTCACCGGTTCTAATTTTTGCATGAATCATGTGAAATGACTTAAGCTCATAAGGTTTAAGTTCATGCTTTAAATTAATTGTTTGTTGTAACAGTAATTCAACTAGGCAGGACAACTGTGTATTGATTAGAAGTCCAGGAAATGCCACAAATTGTCAGGTCTTTAGTAAGCCAGTGGTGTACAGAAGCTACTTCAGGGTTCCACCATTAAAAAATAGTGTGTGAATTACCCAGGACAAGGCTCACTTCTTGTGCTGAAGAGAAAAAGTTAAGGCTGTTTCATTGTCACAAGCCAGCCATGCCATGTAAGGAGTGTGAATGAGATGAGAATGACTGCAATCTGACCACACCTGGCTGCAGTTTTAGCCTCTTGGTCCTGATAGCAACTGGAAGATGCTGGAGAGAACTCTCAGTATGTTTTAAAACCAGCCACAGTCATATAGCCATGTCATAACCAGAGTAGGGTGGAGTAAGTAGTTCTGTATGAGCATTCAGAGGTTAAGTTTTTGACCATGATTCCAGAATGGTCATCTTTGCTTTATGACAGTCCTAAAAATCAAACCAAACCTCTCTTTCTATAGTAAAGTAACACTAAATTGTTATCAGTATTTGGAAAACAAGCAGGAATATCCTCCCCACACACACAATGCAGTTAGCAGCAGTCTCTAAGAATAAGGCCTGTGGGCTGACTAAACCAAATACCATTGCACTTTGCAATCTCAGTAATTCACAAGAACTTGAAGTGCTAATTTTGCCATTTGAAATTTATAGCAGAACATAAATCTGCTGTATGTTGTTCAAATCAAGGGCATTTATACAGATTTCAGTAAAGCCTGGGATGAGACCGTAATATTCACATTTACATGATGATGTTACAATGAATAGACTTAGAAAGAGAACATCATTAATTTTAAAAGCAACCAGAATAAGACACATCATATATATATATATACACTAATCTACAGCAGAAAGTTAGTTTCCTGTGTTTCAACACCCTTTCTAAAACAACACTGAATAAATCCCCATATTCCAATAATATGTATATATCCAGTAACATCGTAATTCGAAATTGACAGATCAGTAGGAGGATAAAATAAAACAATAATAATTTTAAAAGTGAGATATTACAAAATTGCATCAAATCCAGACTGTAGGTATCATGTTAAGGTAAAGTATTTGGCCTGGATTCATTAAAGAGATAGCAAGTTATTTTCTGGGAGTTTTGAATTTCCATGAAAGAATAGTATCCTTATTTGTCATGTGGAGAGGCAGATAAATGCTGAATATTTCCAGCAGTAATTAATGTAGGCCAGATAACCTCATTAAAAAGCATGAGGAGCTTGGAGGAGTAAACCTCAGTGAGGATCTGTTTGCAGACTCTCTTCTAATCCCTTGATCATAAATCAAGATTGGATCCTTGAGCCCAGACATTAAATGAAAAAATCCTGCAGATGATCCATGTCTTTCTGTTGCTGCTCTTGCCAAAACAGGCTCCCACCTGTTCTATCAGGATGACTCCTGTATATCTTGTTCTGATTACTGACAGAGAATTGCCAAGATGAAAAGTCATCTGGAAAAGGCAGTATAGAATGCACCCATAGTATCTGTTTTCAGAGATTTCCATCAGTTTCATGGTCTCCAAAATGCATCATTTTCCTGATGGAATTCTTCATATGGAAAAAACAACCCCTGGATCCCCAGGATCTGATAATGAACAAAGATAAATATCAGGATTTTTCTGAACAAGTAAGTTCCAAAGTTTTCTCACACAGACAATGACCTGCCAGCTGCCATTTCATTTTGTAAAAGTGAGGCTGCAACTCAGGCATTTTATGTAGTTACCATGACTGTAGGTCAGAACAAGGAAAGCAGTATCTCAGGCAGGACTTTAAAGTCCAAATCCCAACCCACTGCAAGTCTGCTTTCAAATCTTCCAATGACCAGGATTCTTCAAGTTTTTATAGCAAATATTTATCCATTTATTGTTTAAAACTTTTTACCAGACAAATCAAGCCAAGAAAACAAAGAAAAAATGAGCCATACTATGGATAACTATATAGTCAGAAATTTATGTAGAAATATGGTGTATTCTCCTTCACAAGTCTTAACATCCAGACTGGATGATTCTGCAGATATTTTTAGTTCAACCAGAGCATTGAGACAGAAGGTCAGACTGATCTAGTGATTTCTTAAAAAAAGAATGTCTTAAAAATTATGAATCTGGGAAAGTATTTTTAGAATCGGTATAAAATACTATTGTCCTTTGGTAACACAGAAATGCCTTTGAAGTGCTTGTGTATAAGTATGTATGTAATGACTAAGGTAGAAAGCAAAGGAGAATTGGTTTTGATAAATTAGGGACACCACAAGAAAAGGCAGGAGTGTCAAATTAACACTGAATGAATATGTCAGTAGAGGTTATAGACCAGAAGTTCAAGAAAGATTAGAATTTAGCTGTTTAAACCATTATCACAATATTCCCCAGAGCACTAAGTATTTGAAACCACAATGTTGCTGCTTATTAGTGAATAGCATAACAAGAACAGGAAGACCTTTGAAAAACAGAGAAAATAAAGGACTTTTGACAGGTCCTGTAGTGTATATATATTTTCAGTTTAAAACTTAATCTGCATTAGTGTCTGCTGCTTTGTAATAACACAACAATATTTGGTTAATGCAATACTTTTTCTTAACACAGAGACAATTGTAGGTTTGTTCTTGTTCTGCAAGCAAGTGCTTTGCTGAGAGATTTTGTGTGGCACTGTAGAGTGATTTATGTGTGTAAGCAAAGTCAGGGGAAAGTCATAGATTTTAGTATTCTTTAGTACTTTCTTTAACTTGAGCAGTACTTTCTGTCCTGTTTCTTTGATGTACTGGGTGCTCAGTATCGCTAGCAATATAAATCCTTGCTTCAATCTTATTTACATAGACAGAAGTTATGTAGTGACAAGGTCCCTTCAAGGCTTGAATGGTTTGTTAATAACATGTACTAAATAGCATCTGGTATCAATCTTATCCTACAGTCATGCCTGTAGTGATTTAAAGCTTTCATTCTTTGAATTCAAAATGCACTTTCTGTCAGCTGTCTTCACAGCTTTTAAATGAGATTCTGTCATCTTGACATATTCAAAGATACATTGAAATTCAACTAGAAAAAAATTGAAATAAAACCTTCTCATGTCTAAATAAAATGCCTATTCATGCTTATACATATTTTTGTTTGTTAATGGCTTTGTTATTTACTAATACAAAAATCAATAACATTTTATTTACTGAATGGTAGCTACATGTGTGATTTGGACATGACTGCTTAACTGCTTTCCAAGATGTTATTATTAGTTAAATAACAGAATAGTCATAGAACTTCATTTTTAGATTAACTTATTTTTAAAGCCCTCAATTAACAGTTATACCCACAAAGTCACATAGAAAATTGCTCCATGAATGCTACACTTCCTTTGTTTTTTCACTTGCCTGTAAAATCCATGTTTAAAAGTAGAAAGAGGCTAACAATAGAAAACTATCATTGTAGGATGCCTATGGAAATTGTGTTTCAAAACTGATACCTTTCACCTCACTGACACTTCTATCCGAGCAGCCATTTAAAAATATATTTGATAATCAGTGAAGATGATGACTGTCTAGCATCAGTTTGGGAAGCTCCTGAGATATTGTTATTTTGGATGTGTGCAACAAAGATGGATATTGAAAAGAATGCCTTTAGGTGTAATTAAACCATTATGAAGACTTAACATTATGAAGTTTAGCAGAGACAAGTGTAGGGTCTTGCACCTGGGAGTACATGTCCCTGGAATGCAGCTCAGACTGGGATCCACCTGGCTGGAGATCAGTTCAGCTGTAGAAAGGGACCTGGGGGTCTTGGTGTACAACAAGCTCAACATGAGTAAATAGTGTGCTGCAGTGGCAAAGAAATACAACAGGATACTGGGTTGTATTAACAAGGGTATCACCAGCAGAGATAAAGTCATTGTCCTACTTAGTGCTGGTCAGACCACACCTTGAGTTCTGTATTCAGTTTTGGTCCCCACTGTACAAAAAAGATGCAGTCAGTCTGTACAGGGTCCAGAGAAGGGCCATGAGGATGATCAGAGGACTGGACATACTGCCATATGAAGAAAGGTTGAGAAAACTGGGTTTGTTCATCATAGAGAAAAAAAGTCCTAAGGGAGACCCTATTACCATGTACCAGTACTAAAAGGTGGCTATCAAGAAGATGGAGACTCCCTTTTGACAAGGAGCCACATGGGAAAAACAAGGAATGATGTCTACAAGTTACTCATGGGGACTTTCTGATTGGACTCTAGAAGAAAATTTTCACCATAAGAAAAATTAGACATTGGAATAATCTCCCAATGGAAGTGATGGATTCCCCTACGCTTGGAAGTTTTAAGACTCAGCTTGACAAGGTGCTGGGCCATCTCATTTAGAGTATATATATATATGGTTTACCTTACAAGGTTGGACTAAATGATCCTTGAGGTCCCTTCCAGTCTGGTATTCTATGATCTCTGGCAAAGGTGGTGATGAATATTTTTAGTTTTTCTATCACTAAGCTATGCACATATTTCATAGACTAAACTGCAACTCTGACTACACCTAAGGCCGGTTTCAAGGAAAAACAAACATTTGGTTAGGGTCCAACCTTTAAGGAAGGCAAGGAAAAAGAATTCTCAGGTAAACTAAGTTAAATAGTAGTCATGCAACACAGTGTGTAAGTGGAAGGGAAGACATGCCTACTTCCTACCAATTTTACCCACCCCCCAAGTACAACCTGACAGGACATAAACTGGAAGGAGAGTCAGTTAAGTGATTGTCTTCCCTCTTTAGTTGCCTTCTGTGTCTTTTGTCCAGCAAATATTGATAGGTCCAGAAATGACAGCATTTGACATAAGCTCTCTGTGATGCACTGGGAGAAAGTCTGGGAGGTTCATACTGATGCTTCATTTGGTAGTATAAGCAGAGTTGGCTGTAAGAGTCACAACCTTGCCAGTCCAGCTGTCACAAGTGATGAAGGGGCTCTGACAAATATCTTCAACATAATGGCAGTGGTAGTGCCAAGTAGACTTCCCTGGAGTTACCCAAGGAATCAACATGTTAAAATCCCATTGCTGAATGTGACTGTTGTGAATAGAAGGCTCCCTGAAGTCTTGGAATCCGTGATGATATTTAAGTCATTCATCACCTTAATATGTCATCATTCATTGAAGGGATAACAAAATGCTTTACAAACTTTTATTAGGCTTCAAGATATGCTAAAGAATATTATTTTCCCATTTTACAGGTGTCTATAAGAAGCTGCTCCACAGTCACAAGTGGATCAGTGACAGACTCAGACACTGACTGCAAGTCCCAAATTTCATCCTTCTCTGATTACCGAAATAGACATTTTTATGGTGTTGAAAAGAAAGGTGGAATAAATAAGTTTCTGTTCTTCAAGTTAGTGTTGGTCTCAACTTTACCTCACTTCATGTGTATGTTTGCTTGTTTAGTAGAACATTAAAACCTAGACAACAAAGAGTGAAACAGTTGGATACAAGGCTTGAACTGATAAATGTATATGATCAAACCTGACAGAAAATTTAAGGGTACAATACAAATAAAACCACGGAGAAATTACAATAAAGAATAGTATCTTTATTTTTAAATTAATTATTGCAGGAAAAGCCAGAGGGGCCATGTGCCTATTGTAATTGATATGACGGATAGGATACATCAAACGATCTTGTGTGCTTCTTTCCCAGAATTACTTTCTGCATGTTCTTAGTCATCCATATTGGCTGCCTGTTTTAACTCCATATGTCATCTTTTTTGAATGTCATCCCTAAGCCTTTATATATTTTTTTCTAAGATGACATATATACCTCTTTGGTAAGTGAAATTATCTGTGAACATTCAGTTTCTGCCTCTTTATCCCCATCTTATGAGGAAAGGCTGAGACACCTCTCTTTAGTCTGGAGAAGAGAAAAATGAGAGGGGATTTAATAAATGTTTATGAATATATGTGGGCTGCGTATTGGGAGGAGGGGAGCAGCCTCTTCTCACTCATAACCTGTGATAGGACAAGGGGGAATGGATGTAAACTCAGGCACAGGAAGTTCCATCTCAACATGAGGAACAACATTTTTACTGTAAGGGTCACAGAGCACTGGAACAGGCTCCCCAGAGCGGTTGTGGAGTCTCCTTCTCCGGAGATTTTCAAAACCCACCTAGATGTGTTCCTTTGTGACCTAGATTGTATGATACTGCTCTGGCAGGGGGGTTGGACTCGAAGGTCCTTTCCAAGCCCTGACATCCTGTGATCCTGTCATCTCTCTCTCTCTTTATCCTGTTCAATTTCTTTCAACACTTCCCACATTGTTCTAAAGTTTGTTCTGCTTAAATTAGCATCTTTAAATCTTTAATGGTTTAGTTCTATGTTGTGTTCCTTCTTGTGCTTGTTATGATCATCATAACGTCCCCTCTTACATTCTATTACTCTGAAAGTAAGTATGACAAATTATGATTCAGTTAGTGAAGTCTCATGTAGATTTCTCTGTAGAACTCAATTATACAGATCTTCTATCTTTGCCCTGATATAATTACAAATATGTACAAATTTAACTGCAGAAACTTTTCCTACCCTATGCTGTCCCGTCTTCTTTCCTTTATCTGACAATAGAGCTTCTACAGTAACAATGTCTTTTATTCTGTTGAGATTTTAAATTCTTTCTTTTCCAACATTGATTTCACACACAAACACTGCCTTCTTTTAAGCAGGACTGGTCCATGAAGAAGCCAGGTATGAAGAATCTGTGTCTTCTTATTAAAACATTGAAGTGTAAGTAGAAAATGTGCTTTGTTTTTGAGAAAGCCATAAAAAAGTTATAATTTAGAGATTAGCTGCTCAATGAGGAAGGTGACGTTGAATATTTCTCTTCTCTCATCAACTCAATATCCATTGTTACCTCTTCAATATCAATTGTTAGTTCTTTTCCTGCACTTTCCTTTTTCTCAGTAATTATTATTCATCACAGTTATGAAGTGTGAATTATGAATCATTCCTGAATTAATGAATAGATTAAAATTTAAAATTTAACTTCCAAAATGCATTCTGCGTTGCTCTGCAGCTTGTCCTCTGGATTCTATACTATTGTTTTTCTTATGATTGTCACACTTATCTTGCTGCTCTTGGCTTTGTCATTTGTATGATTCAACACAAATAGTCCTAAGAAAGGATCCTGAAGGCTTCTTCAGGAATACTGCATAGCTTAGTTGAAGAGAGTCAGCTTGTTCTGGATACTGCTTAAAATAAATCATGAAAAAGAGGTCGTGAACCTTGACTCAACCAAAAATGGGACTGATTTTCCACTTGATACTCTTTTTCATGCTTATTTCAATTCAGGCTATGCCCATGGAAGAGGAAGAACAGTCAGCTTTTAACTGTATTTTATCTGTTGGATAAAACAGAGGATTCAGATTTAATGGAATATTCATATTTCACTGAAGTACAAGTGAAATATTTAAGTCTTTCAGTCTATATTTTAAAGATTCACTCACTTTGCATATCAGAGCCATTTCCCTGGTTTATTTTGCTTACACAGAATTTAGTGGTGAAGATTAATTTATGCACCTACTTAAATGTTTTCAGGTAATGCTCACGACAAGCCAAGCATCATTAAGATCTCCAGAGTATTATCATTAACTACTCTTCTCATGGTGCTGAGTTTACCATTATGAACTGGCAAAATTCAGTTAGTCTTAGTAAAACAAATACATTTGTCCAGTTTTGGATCAATAGCTCTTGTTTTGTTCTTTAGCTCAATGGGCATTAATACTTAATCATCTTTTGTCAGGTAATGGTACTATGACTCTCATTTGTCATTAAGCTAAAGAAAATTCATTATTGGGTGCAAAGTCTGTTAGATTTTCCTTTAACAGTATATTCCTATGGGAAGGAATGTAGCAAGAAACATTATTTCAGCAGTTTTATCATTGTGCATCCTTATTTTTAATTGCCACAACACACCATTTACAGAACTTAAATTTATCATGCTTACAGCTGAGGAACAGTATCTCTGACTTCTAGACAATTGCATTTATAAACTTCACTTTCTAACTGTCTCTTGTGCAATAAGTAAATTTATTAACTTTGGTTAGTTTTCACTTACTTTGCTGTAAGACAGCACAAACTTTTTACAGAGAATTTTAGTAGTGGCAATTATCACCATTTTTGATTACTATGAACTTGTATTAGCCTTTTTCACTATGAAATGAAATGAAAGCCCTAAGGGATGCACATCTAATATTCAAGATTTTATCACTTTAAAGACTTACTGAAAATTGTGTAATAGCAAACTCTGCACCTTCTCAAGGTACAGAGTTTTAATCATTTTTATATTTCTTTTATGAAGAGATTTCCTTTGCATCTGAAATAACCTAAAAGTGTCTCCAGGATCAAAATGACTTTTTGCTTCTCTTTCATAATTATTTTTAATATTGAGTTCTTTTTTTACATGTTATATTAACTGCAGTTTTACAGGAACCAAGCTCCTTACGCAGTAACTGTGTATTTGTCACCGGCAGATCAAGTCAAACATCTTATTCTACCTCCTATTTTACAGGTCTGCAAAGGTGACTGTTTTGACAGAGGTGCCACAAAAGCCACTTCCTTTCTTTAGGAAGGAAGACTCACAGAATACTGCCTGGCACTACCTTGTATTTTTTATTTGTTAGGAAATTTGCTAAAAATAGAGAGGAATTGAATCTGCTCCTTCATCAGTTGTGATCAAGCCACTCAGCTTGTATGTTTTTTGCTACCTGTTTTTTTCTTCATCTTTGAATATAATTTAAAACTTTAGTCCTAATTTTGCATATTATGAGAATCTACCAAGATAACTGCTGGAATTATAACACAGGTCAAGTCAGTGGCATATTCTGCAACACACCTTATTGTCACACAGTATTTGTTAGAAAGAAAAAAAATGCATTAGTGTATTGCAAGAAGTAATTCTAAGTATAAATGGCCTTTTTAAAGATGTAGCATCATCTTCTTTTCATTGCCTGCCATGCTAATAGGGGAACAGCAGATGCTCAGGCAAGATTCAATTCACCTTAATTCGTTCAGGTTTAATTAGCAGCTGGGATGCATCTGGCAAATAACATGAAAATAGTGACAGCCTGAGTTAAAGGGAAAAAGCAAAAGGCTTTTGTTCATTAACCACATGTTCTTGGTTGTAAGTATTATGTGCTGAAGGCAAAATAATTTTTAGACTTTTTTTTGGTAAGGGATAGAAATGCTTATACCTTGTATTCCTGCACAGGTAAGTAATGCAAAAATGGGAGCAGTCCCACTATGAGATGTTCCTGCCCAGGTAAATGTTTGTACCATCATAACTTAAATATATGGCCCAAGCTTGTATAAAGAGAAGAGAGTAGTTTCTTCAAGAATTAGATAGGCAAAATGGACCCCTTGAGATATAATTAGAAATTATTTACAACCCTGAATACTGATCATGCAGTATTTTGCACAAAGCAAAATCTGAAGAGGTCCCTGCTGCCATTAAATATGTGACTAACTAGCAAACTGAGGGGCATAACTATAAGAAATATGCAATTCCTTT